>JANRGV010150372.1:0-11126 GCA_024734035.1 Alethe castanea
ATCCATATAGAAATGCTATTTTAACATTATACATATAGCATTTATCCCAATACTTGCGAAAAGCCAACAACATGTTATACATTTATAACACCCACGATTAAGATAACCAAAGCCATCAGGAAAAATATATCTGAATGCCCCTTTCCAGTAAACCAAGACCTGCAAGTTACATCTGAATTCCATCTTCCCGTAAACCTGAGCCTGTCTTCATCAGAATTCATCATCTCCCAGAATATAGTTTTGTCTGGCCCAACGCAGTGAAAGAAAACCATGTGAATATGCAGAATGACGAAAGAAGACAAAGACCTCTGCTCCAGGCTAAAAAAAACTGTATAAAATCTGGGCTGACCAAGGTAGTTTTGTGAACATTGGAGGATCTGATGCGATAGAGATCAGATCAGAGTGTGTTCACCCAGCACCGACCCCAGGCTCAGCGCTGTCCCTTCTTTGATTGTGGCTATTGAGGACCATATTTCGGTCGCAAAATAAATATCGCTTATTTTAATCATATTTAATTCGGCTCGATCTCGTTTTTATCTATAACAATAAAGAATACCATTTAAGAAACAAGGACATGTTAGTGTGGGGCAACATGCACTCCTGGTGCTGGTATTTTGGCTAAAAAAACAGCCCAACTGTGTGGATTTCTCCAAATCAGAAATGCTCCTGGTTCCTCAGCTAGTTTTCCCAGCAACTACTTGAAGATTTACAATATACTTAATTTCAGTCTTTCATTTTAATTGCAGAGTAGAAACTGAATCCATGTTCTTCCCAGGGCCTTGTTGAAGTCATCTGCTTGTGCCAGCAGAGTTCTTCTCACCCACAGAACCTGGAGCTTCAGAGCCATCCTAGGACACAAGAGCACCTGCCAACCAAAAAGAGGCAAACTGGCCCTTGTCTTCTGCACCTTTTTAAAAAACTTTCAAGACCTGTGTGAAAACCTTGAATTACTGTAAGCACAAATATGTTCCATCCTCATAAGTCTAAACTGGTGTATATTTTCAAGTCCTCTTATTGTGCACCTTCCTTAGGAAGAAAAAGGTGTAAACCAAAAAGAGAACTACAGTTCTTCAGTTCTTAAGGCAGCATAGCAAATGTAACATGGGTTGCATAACATCTGTACATATTAATATTTCAAATTTGCAAGTTTAATTCTAGGAACAGAAGGATTGCAATATTCTCAGCTTTAGTTTTCAGCTTGCCTCTGATCATTGCTAAACAGAAGTATTGTGGCTAATTCTGTAGATACTACATGAAGTTAAAAGATTAAAAAGAAAAATGTAGATCATAAGATAGGTTCTTAATTGTGCAGTATACCATAATGAAATAATTATTATTCATAAATTTAATCAGCCTATGAAGCAGTTTGCCCGCAAGGCACCCAATTAAAATAATGGCAATGAAAAAGACTCCCTGGTGTATGTGCCCAGCACCTCTGACAATCTGGCCACCTCAGCTAAGGACAAAAGTACCAAGCTGTGAAATGAGTCCCAAGTGGGCTTTTACTGCAATCATTTGGTTTAGGTATTCAGCACTTGAAGCTGGTGGTGCTGTGGTTTTTTGTAATGAAAATATTCTTCCCAGAGGACCACAGGCTTCTGTCCTGTTGTTGGATGGACTCAAAAACTGCTTTGGAAAGATGGAGACACAGCAGCAGTGAGGTCTGCTCAAAGGGGTACACGCTTGCAGTGAAGGGAATCAAGAACCATCTGTTCTTTTGAGATTGGACATAATTTCTTACTCTCATTCCTCTGTGCTGAGCATAGAAAAGGTTTAGACCTCAATAGAGCTTTAGTGGACCTTGGTCATCTGCAGGAAGCTTTTTTTGCAGAAGGTTCCTACACTCTTGCTCATTTGTATGTCTCCTCAACCTTGGATATCTCAAGGGTGACTGGTTTACATTTGTGAGCCTTGCTGAAGACAACAGGGTGTCCAAGCAGTGATTCAGAAGAGGCGGCCTTTGCATGCACTGCTGCCATAGAAGGGGTTTGTAGAGAAAACACTATTTGAAGATAAATTTATTTAACTTTAGTAAGAACTATGCCGTAAGTAATCTTTTCACGTCTTATCTACTGACCTTCCAAAACATAAGTGTTGCAGAAGTTAACTCCCTGCCATAATTTTCTTGATTGGTTTTTTTTTCAGACCCAGAGTATTTTTTTAGCCTTGTGTAGTCCTAATCATGTCTTCTACAAGAAGATATCAACAATAACAGATAATTAACAATTTTTTTTTTTTCATTTCAAATGTGAGGCAGGTGATTCTCTGCTGCTGATGAATCTTGCAAAGCAGGACTAAATACCCAATCTGAGCTTTCTGAAGGAGTGAAGGGAAGATTAGTCTGGCTAAAGAGACAGCTTTTTCTTAGTCTTTAGGAAAAAGTTGATCTGTACCTCTGTATTTCAAGGCACAAGCAGATGGAAGAGCTCCAGCTCAGTCACTGCTTCTCTAAAAGGCTCAGAAACAAGGTATTGGATCTCCAGGTGCATGAAGTCACCTCTGAGGTTAAACCTGACCTGGTAAGACCCGGCCATATTCTAGTGCTGCAAGATTTGGCTCAAAACCAAGAACTCAACTCCTTAAAACTCTGGGTATAATTCTCATCTCAGCTGAGGCCCCGCATGCTCTCAAGTTCCTTGATGCAAATATCACCCACCATTTGATTTACAAATAAACCAGAAATGCCTATAAATTCTTACCCATCTTATTTTCCAAGCAAGTCTAATGTGGGTTTTTGTCCTTCTTAACTTTTTTAATAGTACCATAGAAGGATCACCCAGAGCCTTCAGTCCCTTCCAGATTAAGGAAGAACTTTTCTTGAAGTCTAGAGATGCTTTTATTTTTCTTCTTTGTTTTAGGCATCTGTATAATACGGGGAGATTTTATGACTCAGGTGTGCACCAATTTTTAGCAATACCCTGAGACATCCAGGAGAGAGGCTCCTTAAGAGAAAGTCTCACAGCAGCTGCTTTAGCTTTGTCAATGGCATTTCTGCAACCAAAGACTGAAAAATTAAATGCCCACAAATCAGCAAGATAAATACTGCAGCCTTTCCAGTTTTTATTGGCAGGATACTTACAGAGCCAGCCAACTGCTCTAAGAGCTATCCTGGTATAAGTCCACTCATGGAACACCCTGCCAAAGCTAAACAGGCAAAAACCAACACTTAATCATCTTAGGAGGGTGGCAGGCTGTGATGCTGTGAAGTGAAATTAAAAGCTTACAGTTTGAACATCACATCATCTGAAAGCAAACATCCTCCAATACTGGTGCTGGTAGAAATCTGAAAAAATGTGTCTGCCCCACAGAACTTTGCTGGCTGGACAGCAGCTGGCCACAGCTGGAAGTGCACATCACTTTTCCATGCTGCAGGCATCTTCTGAGCCAAAAGAGCTCAAATGCTGACTGTAGTGTGGGAGCATGGGAAAGGTAGTGAAGAATACCAATCAAATTACATGACTGCTCAGATATTACATTTGTGTTTTGATAGTACTTTCTGTCGTTTGGAAAATCTGCTGCAATAGCTGATAATTTTTTCCTTTCTGAAATTCAGTACTCAGGCATCTCGATTTCCCCACTTTTTATATTTTTTATATTTTTTAAAATATTTTTTGTATTTTCCCCACTTTTATATTTCCCCACTTTAATAGGGAAGATACAATGCTATGACAGGTCTCTAAATCAATATTTCCTTTTGTACCAGTGAATTGCCAAAGGCAGTGCAAATAACCAGAACAGGAGACGGAGACTGCAGGCTAAAAGCATGTCCCTTTACATTCTCCATCTCTCCCTGTCTTGACTTTAATCTTGACGCATGAAGAAATTGAAAAGGTCCATCACACAGCTTTTCCCCATCACTCTAGTGTTCATCTACTGGCCATGGCTTTGCAGTGGTCTGAAGTCAAGATGAAGTTGGTGAAGTTTTGACCACCTACCAGGCAAAAACATAAGAAAATCATGCTTGTTTGTGAAATATTCATCTGAGGTTTGAAACTCAGGATTAAATTCTTGTCTCTCCTACAGAACCCAAATGGATGGCTGGGCAAACCAACTCAGCTCTGAGTTTTGGAGCTGGACTCCTTTTCCTTGTATAAACCCTGCCAAGTTTCAGGCCTTCTGTGTGTATGTCCCAAACAATAAATAAAGATCTTGCACACCCTGAATTTTCCCTGACTTTCCTTAAAGCATTGTCTATTGCTTAACTCTGTGAAACACTACAGCATCCAAGGTAGTACAGCTGCTGCTCTAAAACACATTGGTGGAGGGACTCAGACCTCTGAAAATGTGGCTGAAAGAATGAGATGTAAAGCACTGGGTATCAGGTTTATACCAGAGCACACACCAGAGTTATTATCCAGAAAAAGCTGATGGGAATCTGATTATATTTCTCTATTAGGACTCTATATTGTCCCTTTGTTTTAGATATTTGTCTATTAAGTAACCTCCTCAAGCAGAAGACTTCTTCCTGCCTTCTCCCATCCATCTCCACTGTATCCCAGCAACAAGACACACGGGCTACTGGTGAGGGTCTAATATTTGTTACCTTCTTTCCCCTCACCACCTGTATGCATCACCTCCATTCTCCACTTGTCATTCACTTCAGTGCAATGCTTTCAGTCAAAGGCTGTCCAATGCCAAATGGGGAGTGAAAGGAATTGATGTTCCTGATGTGGAGCCTCCTGTTTTGATGCATTTTTTTTTCAATATACCATTAATGTGTTGGAAATTGCTCTCTTGGACAATCTATTTGTTTCCTCTGCCAGCAGAAGGAAGCAGCCTTTCATATCATGTTCAGATAGGGTGAAAAAACAGGCAAACCTTAAAGTCACTACAATCTTTTTCCTTTCCAGATGTTTGCCAGGTTTGTGGTGAATACCTAATCTGATTTTCCATCCACAAGTCACACAAAGAAATTTCCAAAGTCATATCATGTTTGCTACCTATAGCTATTCTCCTATGTCTAATTATATTAGCAGAGCATTAGCAGGTACGTTTTAAATAGTGAAGCTGAAAAGAGAATCAAATCCTGAAGATGAATCAAATCCTGAAGATGCACAACCCTTCTTTTCCATATTTATCTCTTTGTGTATTTTTCTATTATGGTTTTGCCCCATTGCATATCTACTGATTTCGTGACAGTACATTCATCCTGACACTATAGTCACCTACATATTTCACAAGTATCTTCTAACTACGGAGACATAGAAGTGAAACGGAAACCCATTAGAATAACTACAGGCTAAATCATCAAGATGACTTGTGCTGTTTTTTTTTTTTTATATATATATCCTTAATGAGGAAAAGGACAAGGTCCCAGACAAACTGAACTCTATTTCTTCCTTTTTTTTGGGAATTTCCCCCTTCTTTGCAGCACTGGTAAATCACTCCCCTGTTTCCTTCTCCACTCTCCTAACATCCGCATTGGCTCTTGAGACAGGGCAATTTTATGGGATTTCCTGACACTCTCCAGTGGCAATACCTCATGCAAGAAGCTACCAAAGTGACAGGAGCCTCTAGACCCTACAGTCATAAAAATAATGATCTCTGAGCAGCACTGCATGCCCAGTCTTGCCCAGGAGATGTATAACTAGCCCTGCTTGCTGTTGATTTTGTAACAGGAGAAGCAAAGTGTTGGAAAGAAACAAAAGCCTGAAGTCAAGGGTGACCACAGCACAGGCAGAGCAGTAACCTTACCAACCAGGGAGCAGCCTCACAGCATCCAAATGGGGTAGGCAGCGCAGGGAGTTGGCAGTAGGTTTCTCTAGCCGGCAAAGTCACAGATCAGTCCTGTGGACCTTTCATGGGATCAAGACAGGAGCGGCAGAAGATAAATCCAAAGACAGGACTAAAAAAAAGTACAGCCACAGCATGACCCAGTATGGGAGCTAAGACAGAAAGTACTGTGGATTTATTTAGCATAAGCAGTTTGATAACCAAGATGCCTTGGCAAGAACAAACAGAGCTTTGAAGATTGCAAGAAGATTGGATCAAGACTGGCGATAGGGACGAAGATTGAATCAAGTAGAAATGTTGCAAAATCTGTAAGTTTGTTTGTGTGATGTTTAACCCAATGTAGTAAAAAAATTACTTGCCTTCCTAGAATAATATATAAGCATATGTAGCTCACAGTAAATTTAGATTCTGATCATGAATCAGTAGTCCCGGTCTCTCTCAGTCATCGATAATTGATGCTTCCATGTGAGAAGAAGGACCGGCCCACCTGGCGGCAATCGGTGGGCCCCTGGAACTGACTGGTGTCAGTGAAAGAACCGTGTACGGGCACACAATCACCTGTCCTGCTGCAACGTGACAGGTGAGCCAGGGGAACTGAACTATGGGACAGGACATGTCTGAGGAGAGGGACAATAATAAAACCATGCTTGCTTTTCTGGCCAAGCATGGCTCCCCCATCCTAAAGCACTACCTTAAGTCACTTTTACAATGGGTGTCACGCAAGTTTCCTGATAGCACCCCTTCTATTTTACCCTCCACTACTGGGACAAGGTTGGTGTTAAGATCTATGATCTGGCTGCTAGGGCACACAAGCAGGCAATGCGTATGCTCCTGGCATGGAGGGTGATTTCTGAAACATTGAAAAAGCAAGAGCAGTCTCAGGCTGCATCCTCTGCAGACGTCGCCAGCCCCATGCGCCACTCTGACTCTCCCTAACTGCTTGAAACTGGTGCACCTGATACTGGAGAGCAGCTGCAGTCATCACCCCCCACCCCGTCCAGTCAAGGAGGGGAAGGCATCCTGTCTCACAGTCCTTAGCAGCCTATACTGCTGACTGCGGCTCTAGCAGTGAGGAGGAGGGGGTCCCCTTCGACCTGGGACCAATGGAACCAGATGCCAAGCCTGACCTATTCCCTCCTGACCTCCATGAAAACTGGGTGCGAATAAAGAAAAAGGTTCTGAAGGAGGGGGATTTTGATATCCCAGCAAAAATTGTTGCACCAGTCATGTTTCGTGCCAACAGGGGAAATATTCCACAGTGGGAACCTCTCGCTTATTTGGAAATTAAGGAATTATGCTGCATGCTACAGAACATGGGCTGGGATCTCCCTACTTTGCTAAATCTATTACAGTCTACGTTGTCAACTCATCTTATGACCCCTCATGATTTAAATGGACTGGAGAATTATTACTGGAGAATTTACTATTAACCCAAACTCAGTATGTCATTTTTCATGCTCAGTAGAAAAAGGGGTTAGAAGCTTTGCTTGTGAAATTTGTGGGGCTTGCAAACCAGAGTGGACAGCAGCAAGCCCCAGCCCAGCTGCCATAAGCAGCCTTTGCTGGACCATTGTCGATCTACAACCCGCCACACCAGGGAGCGCTGGACTGGACCTGGCAACCTCCAACACAGTAACATTACTTGATTCATCTGTTCATTTGCTTCCCACAGGAGTTTTCAGACCACTGGGCAACATATGCATAACACCCCAAATAAGCTGGGTACAGCCTACATTAGAATAATGCCCCAAATGTCAATGTACCCCGACATTAAAAGGACAAGAGATAACACTTGTCAGTCTCATAGACACAGGGTTTGAGTTACCGTTATCTCTCAAGCAGTGAGGTCCCCACAATGGGTCCTCACTGAAGTGCCCCAAGCACTGGGGCAAGCAGCCTTAGCTGTCAAAGAAGCCACTTGATACAGATCAATGGCCCTAAGGGACACCTCGTCTCAGTCAAACCATTCCTATTTCCAGTTGATTGCCTTTTACTCCATAGTTTTAACAAGTTTTTTATTGTGAAACTTTTGGTACAGCTATTTAGTAATTCAAGTGTAATTATTCTTCCTTGCCAATTTAAGTATATGGAAGGACCACAAATACAGTAAACAGTAGCCTACTCTTTGGAGTAAACTGAACCCTTAGCTTTGTAACTGTTTGTATGCAAGGATCATACATACCCACTAACCTAACCAAGTACTTGCGCAAAACTTACTGGTTTAGCCTTCAATATTTATATCTCATTAATTTTATTAGGCCAGACTCAAATCTATCATACAAGCATTCTTAAAAAAGCCGCAGCAGTTGAATTTCTACAGTAAATTCATGTTGCTACTATCTCAATACAGTTGTTTGCTTGCATGCTTAATTGCTGTATGACAAATTTTCAGTAACTTTTTGCAATGATAGAGTCAAAACAAATTAAGACTCTGTTAAGGTTAAGTACGGTTAATTTCAGTTAAGATTAAGTATTAGACTAAGCAAAGTTAAATTTAAGTGTTATTCAATTTAAGTTCTATTATTTTCTGTTAAGTGCTATTAAGACCAATTCAGTAATGTTAACTCTAAGTTCTTTTACGTGCACTTTTATTATATCTAAGGAACGTTAAGTTTCAGTGAAATTAGTTTTAAGTTCTGTTAAAATGTGTTTGTTTAAGTTGTAAAATACAATTCTTTTCATGTAGAGATGACTAATGTGAAGTTTGCATGGAGCTAACTTCTGTTAAAATCTGTTCATTTAAACTATGAGATACAGTTATTTTATTGTAGAGATAAGACAGAACTGATTAGTTAAGCTATTTACTGCTTTCTTTTTTACTTTTTTGCTTTAATGTCATATAGGCATAAATATCTAAGAAAAGGTTACCTCAATTTCTTAAGACAATTACTACTGATATACTAATAATCCTGATTATGTTGTTAATCTCATGATGCGAATTCACTGACTTTTTAAAACAGGCATTATCCGTACATTATTATTACTTTACTTGCCATTTGTCTGTGGTATCATTGACTGTTTAACTGAAGATAAATAACAAAGCTGGCTACTTTACAAGCTTTCATATATGCTTGTATAGTTATCTAAAACACACGTATCATTTTAAGAAACTTTCCTAACTACTGTTACTGAGAGGTTTTTAGAATATATTAGGGAAACTCTTCCAGTTAAGGCCTGGACCCTGACCAAATCCTAACCTTACCTGGTTGGGAGGTATGCCAACAACCTAGGTGTTTTCTGCATCAAAATTATACTTAAGTCATTTGGATTTGCTGAATTTACACTTATAATAGCTGAAACCCTTTTTGGATTGAACCTGGAAAATCTTACACAGTAATGGTTCTCCAAACCCTCACTCTAAAATGAGGCTTGCCAGCTACTGCAGACTCTGGGTGATGGTACCATATTTAGGAAATTGATAACGCACTGTTTTAAATCACCATTCTATCTTTCGTGTATTACTAATTGCATGTATTATCTAATTTATTTTTGCTTGGTGTGCATTTATTGTTTTGCCACTTTTTTTGCTTTTTATGTTGCCTTCATGTTCAATAATGACACGTTGTTAAAAAACAAAAGAAGAGGGAATATGGCCCCTCAAGAACATTTAAATAATGCAATATTTATACTAAAACTTTTGAAATTAAATCAAATCGAATTTAATCCCTGGCAGAGTGATACTGCTTTGAAGATTTACATGTGCAGAAGCGATTTCTAAAAGTTTCTATGTAAAGGTCTTCAACTTAGCGTACAATGATAAAGCCTAGCTGATTTACTAACCTAGGGAGAAAGTATGCATATATCACCATCAGGTCCAAAGTTACCCCCATGTCTGAACAAACATCAATCGCCTCCAAAAGAATGAGGTCCAGAGAAAAGAAAAATTACTTAATTGTCAGCCCTGACACTGACCTCTGAAGATTCCTGATTTCACGCTCTGGGGATGCCTGTGAGAAGAACCTCATCAGCAAGCACCTGCTTGACCTCCAACAGACTTATGCACTCCATGAGTGGGTTAGAAATTTAGCTAAAATAGGGTTATATATACTAGGCGTTATGTATTGTTATATTTATTCCTTATATTTTACAGTGGGTGAAAAAATTAACAGACAAGTCTCTTAAGAACATATTTTTGGTTGAAAGGAATGGGGGAGATGTGGTAGCTGAGACAGAGAGTACTGTAGATTTAATTAGTATATGCAGTTTGATAATCAATATGCCTTGGCAACAGCCAACAGAGTTCGAAGATTACAAGAAGACTGGATCAAGACTGGCGACAGGAAAGAAGATTTAACTAAAGTAGAAATGTAAAGTTTGTCTGTGTGATGTTTAACTCAATGAATGTAGTAAAAAACGACTAGCTTTCCTAAATATGGTATATAAGCATATGTAGCTCACAGGAAAATCAAGATTCTGATCATGAATCAGTAGCCCCTGTGTGCTGGTTTCACGTGAAGCGGGAGGGGGGAGAAGAGTCCAACCCCAGCACGAGGGCCTGGGCAAGAAAGCAGCTCCCTCTCTGGGAGCCTCCCCTGAGGCTGCGGGGACCAATCAGAGACCTGATTTAGTGATTGACAGCGCAAGAAACCAATTAGAAAGTTATTTCGCCTTCACAAATCACAGTAGCAAACCTAACTCACTTTCTTTTAGCTTCCGGACTCCGGAGGTGAGGCTGGGGCTGGCCGGGGCTTGGCCCCCCAGCCCCAGCTTGGCTCGGGGCCTCGGCCCCGGCCTGGCCCCTGACCCCGCACGGCGGGGCTTGGGGAGGCTGCGACCCCGCTTGGCTCAACGGGGAGCCCGGCTTGGCACCCCAGCCCCAGGCAGCGCCGTGTGGCTTGGCGGGAGGCCTGGCCCGGCACCCTGGCCACGGGCGGCCGGGGAGGACCCCCATGTGGTCCTGCCCAGGGGGCTCGGCGCAGCCCTGGCTCACATGTGGCCGTCCCGGCCCGGCTCAGCCCAGCTTTCTTGCTTCCATCTAGTATGGCCGAGCGTTTGGAGAAGAGGCCCCCCGGATGGCCACGTGGCTTCATCGCTGTTTGGATGCAGGCCCCAGCTGAGCACGCAGCAAAGAGAAGTCCAGCCATCTCCACGTGGTCTCCTGGTGGCCACGTTTTCTCCGCGTGGCTTCAGCCTAGCTCCTTGCTTTTTAGATACAAGTTTAACTTTTTCAGTGCCTGGATAAGACTCTAAATTTCTTGAGCTCCCCAGAATAGAAGGAATAAAGCAGGAAGAACTACGAAAGTCAGCGGAATGAAGACAGAGTTCCTGATGTGAAGAGATTTTTGAAAAGTTGCCACAGATAAGTAGCTATAAACCTTTTTTTTTGTGGGCTATAAGGGGACTGTGATTTTCACTAAAATTCCTTTAAACTGTGAATATACTTGGGGAGGTTT
>JANRGV010150483.1:0-11120 GCA_024734035.1 Alethe castanea
TTCCTGCTAAAAGCCATTCCCTGTGTGCTGTCCCTCCATCCCTTGTCCCCAGTCCCTCTCCAGCTCTCCTGGAGCCCATTCAGGTCCTGGAAGGGGCTCTGAGCTTCTCTGGAGCCTTTTCCATGTAAACAATCTCAGTTTTCCCAAGCTTTCCTGGAATCCAAGATCCCTGGAATTATCCAAGGCCAGGCTGGATCAGCCTGGGGTAGTGGGAGGTGTCCCTGCAGGGACTGGGTGGGATTTAAGGTTCCTTCAATCCCAAAATTTTCCTTGATTCCAGGATAACAGCAAGTGCCAGCTTTCCTCCCTCCTATCCCATTTCTCTTCCAAGGCTCCCATTTCTTTTCCAGCCTTAAACTTTTTCCCATTAAAAATGCCAGAGCAGGAACCTCTCCCGTGCTGCCCTACAATCCCTGCCCTAAAAAATCCCATTTCCCTTCAGTCTGACTCCAGCAAAATGTAAAACACAGAATCTTATTTTTTCCCTAAAAAATATTTTAAGGAATAGAAATAAAAGGAAAACCAGGACTAGAGGCCATAAATAACAGTGAGGGAGTGAGGAAAAAAGGAGGCTGTGGAAGGAACTCCTGGAAGGGGAATGAAGATGACAAATCAAAGAGGAAAATCTGCCTGGAACATTTAGAGCCAAGCCTAAACCCAGACAAGTGAAGTCTTTCTGCTGACTGGATGGAATTCCCAGCCCATTCCAGGAGCAGAAGTTCAAATCCCATCCAGCTTGGAAAAGACCCTCAGGAGATCATCTCAACCCCATCCATGGGGATGCTGCTCCTCAATCCTGCTCCAGCAGCACAAATCCAACCCAAAATGTTCTTACAGGATGGAGATGGAGCTGAATTCCAAGATTTTCCTCCTTGGATAATTGCATTTGCCTGCCCATCTGCCAAAAATGCCTTTCCCAAAATCTACCAGGTTTTTGAGGTTGTTTTTTAGCTGGATTTCAAATTGGGATCGAGATCTCAAAGATAATTAACCCCCAGCAGTTCATTAAAATTGGTGTGGGGAAAAAGTGCCTCAGCTTGGCTACACCTGGATATCCCTGGATGCTCCCCAGAGCCTGGAATTACAGAATCCTACAGAGAAGGATGGGGCTGGAGATGGAAGATGAGGAAAAATCTGTCAGAATCTACATTTTATTAATTGTGCTGCTTTAATTATCCAAAATAATGCCGAGTCATGCAAGTGGAGGACCTTGAAATTGTTCTCTGTGAGGATGGGGAGGGGCTGGGATGGAATTCCCAGGGAAGTTGTGGCTGCCCTTGGATCCCTGGAAGTGTCCAAGGCCAGGCTGGGCTAGTGGAAGGAGTTCCTGATGGGATTTAAATCCAACCTCAATCATTCCATGATTTTATCAAATGCAGAAGAGCCAAAGAGCAAAATCTCTTGGGTTTTTTTTTTGTTTGTTTGTTTGGTTTTTTTTTTAATGTGGGGGGATTCAAAGCTTGATGATCTTGGGGGTTTTCCCAACCTTTATTTTCCTACAATTCTACATTTCTGGTGGGACCACCCCCACCAAGAAACCCCTCTTCACCTCCACAAGGATCTGCCCTCCAAACAAACCCCATACAGGGAATTTTCTAGAGATTGGCAGGAGCTGAGTATTCCAGTCAGGAACAGCAGATTTAAACCTTAAACTCAGCTCTTTTTATAAACCACGCCTATTTCTCTGACTGCTTACAGATTCCTGTAAACAGAGGGAATTTTGGAGCTGTGAAAAGGAGCTGTCTTTGCACTCCAGGGATATTTAGGGCATCAATTATCCTGAATTTCACCTGACACCAGCTCGTCTCAGGCTGATCTAACCACAGCCATTAGAGCCAGTTTTAATTCAGGAAAGGAACGACATAAAACACATCCAAACAACCTCATGGAACTTTTCCTGGAGTTTGTTCTAGGAGGAAAAGGGAATCTTCATCCACAGCCAGGTAATGCTATGGAATGAAGGCTCTGTAATTCATTGTGAGCTTTATTCCTGAGTGTAAAATCCCTGATATCAGGAGGATCCCGAGGAGCAAACTCTGAAAGAAATTTTTTCCTTGCAGTGCACATCCTTCACATTTCCACTCCAATCCCAGAACTTCACAGTCTTCACCACAATCCCAATCTTTCACATTTTTCATCACAATCCAAATCCTTCACATTTTTTCACTCCAATCTAAATCCTTCACATTTTTAACTCCAATTAAAATCCTTCACATTTTCCCTGCATTCCCAATCCTTCACATTTTTCACTCCAATCCACATCCTTCACATTTCCACTCCAGTCCCAAACCTTCACATTCTTCACCACAATCCCAATCCTTCACATTCTTCAGCACAGTCCAAAACTTCCACATTTTTCCCTGCTATCCAAATCCTCCACATTTTCCCAGCAATCCCAATCCTTTGTATTTCTTATTGCTACCCCAATCTTTCCTATTTTTCCCTGCAGCCCCAATCCTTCACATTTTTCACTGAAATCTAAATATTTCTTATTTTTCACCACAATCCAAATCCATCACAATTTTCCTTGCAATCCACATCCATCACATTTTTCCCTTCATCCCAAATCCTTCACGTTTTCCCTGCAATCCCAACCCTTCACATTTTTCATTCCAAATTAATATTTTCACTCACATCCTAATCCTTCACATTCTTCACCACAATCCCAATCTGTATTTTCACTCACATCCCAATCCTTCACATTTTCCTTACAATCCAAATCCATCGCATTTTTCTCTGCAATCCAAATCCTTTACATTTTTCACTGAAATCCAAATATTTGTTTTTCACCACAATCCAAATCCATCACATTTTTCCCTGCAATCCACATCCATCACATTTTTTTCACTTCAATCCAAATCCTCCATATCTTCCCCTGCATTCCCAGTCCTTCACATTCTTCAACATAATCCAAATGCTTCATATTTTCACCCCAACAGAAATCCTTCACATTTTCCTTGCAATCCCAATCCTTCATATTCTTCACCACAATCCAAATCCTTCACCTTCTTCACCACAATCTCAATCCTTCATATTTTCACCCCAATCCTAACTCTTCACATTTCCACTCCAATTCCAATCCTTCACATTCTTCACCACAATCCTAATCCTTCATAATTTCATTCCAACCCCAGCTCTTCACATTTCCACTCATTTCCAAATCCTTCACATCTTTTCACTTCAATCCAAATCCTCCATATCTTCCCCTGCATTCCCAATCCTTCACATTGTTCATCACAATCCAAATTCTTAATATTTTCATTCCAATCCAAACCCTTCACATTCTTCACTCCAACCCAAATCCTTCACATTTTTCACCACAATCCCAATCTTTCATATTTTCACCCCAATCCTAATCCTCCATATTTTCACTCCAATCCCAATCCTCCACATTTCCACTCCAATCCAAATCCTCCACATTCTTCACCACAATCCCAACCCTTCATATATTCACCCTAATCCTAACTCTTCATATTTTCACTCCATTCCCAATCCTCCACATTTCCACTCCAATCCCAATCCTCCACATTTCCCCCTACAATCCCAACCCTTCACATTGTTCCAACCACAAAAACTCCTCAACCCCCGCAGCATCCGCCATTAAAACCGGGATTCCCAAGGAGCCGAATTTCTCGGGAACAACAGATATGGTGAAGCATTCCCAAAGGAGCAAAGGCAGAATTCCAAGGATTGACTCACAGTACACGTCCACTCGGATGGATTTGATGGCCGGCGAGCCCAGGCCGTTCTCAGCCTTGCAGTAGTAGCGGCCTCCCTGGTGTCTCTGGATGTTGGAAATCCTCAGGGTTTCGTTGAAGACACTGGAATCTTGGAATCTGTCAGAGGCACTTCCTGCTGTTTTGGTCCACCTGATCTGAGCAAGCACCAAAAACCAGGATTATTTTAGGTCTGGAAAATGGGCTGAGTCCAAAACTCAACACCAAAATCCAGGATAATTCTAGGTCTGGAAAATGGGCACAATCTAAAACCCAGCACCAAAATCCAGGCTTATGATAGATCTGGAAAATGGGCAGAGTCAAAACTCAGCACCAAAATCCAGGATAATTCTAGGTCTGGAAAATGGGCACGGTCTAAAATTTGGCACCAAAAGCAGGATTACTTTAGGTCTGGAAAATGGGCTGAGTCAAAACTCAGCACCAAAATCCAGGATTATTTTAGGTCTGGAAAATGGGTACAGCCTAAAATTCAGCACCAAAACCCAGGATTACTCTAGGTCTGAAACATGGGAAGAGTGTAAAATCAGTACTAAAATCCAGGATTACTCTAGGTCTGGAAAATGGGCACAGTCTGAATTTCAGCATCAAAACCCAGGATAAATTTAGCTTTGGAAATGATGGGATTTGTGTGGGTGGCCCCAGGATTTCACCTTGGATGATTCAGGGAAATTCCCAAGAAACTCAGAAGCTCACAGGAACAAACATTTGATCCAAGAGTCCCTGAGGAGCTGCATTTCATGGAATCATGGAATCATGGAATGGTTTGGGTGGGGAGGAGTTTAAAGATCCCATTCCAGCCCTGCCATGGGCAGGGACACCTCCCACTGTCCCAGGTTGCTCCAAGCCTTGAACATTCCCAGGGATTTCTGATCTATGAGATTTGAGGCTGCCTGTGATGGGTCTTGGAGGAGACATGAATTCATATTTCCTTTTTCTTTTTTTTTTTTTTTCTGATGGTTTTCTTAATTTGGTAATCACGGAATTATTTGGGTGGGAAGGGACCTTAAATCCCTTCCCATTCCAACCCAGGGACACCTCCCACCATGCCAGGGTGCTCCAATTCTCCAGGAGAGCTGGAGAGGGACTGGGGACAAGGGATGGAGGGACAGGACACAGGGAATGGCTTCAAATTGGAAAAGGGGAGAGTTAGATGGGATATTGGGAATTGGGAATTCCTGGATGGGATGGAATTCCCAGATTTGCTGTGGATGCCCCTGGATCCCTGGCAGTGCCCAAGGCCAGGCTGGAGATTGGGGCTGGAGCAACCTGGCACAGTGGGAGGTGTCCCTGCCATGGCAGGAGTGGCATGAGATGGGATTTAGGGTCCCTCCCAACCCAAAACCTTCTAGGATTTCACTGCCAAACAGGGAAAATCACTGGCACTCCAAGATTTAGAAAATTGCCCCAAAAAACCCCGATAAAACAACCCCCAGCTGCTTGCAGGGGTATTTATGGCTGGGCAGGGAAGCTGAGGGCAGCAATTGCCCCCTCCTGCCCAGGGACAGTGCCAGGGTGGCACTGGCACCCCAGACCTGGCTCTGGTCCCTGCTGGGGGGGCAGCCCTGGGTGCTGAGGGGGTTCTGTGCCAGGGGCTGGGAGCAGAGCCTGGCTCTGAGCAGTGCAATGCTGAGTGCAGGGAGCACGTCTCTGATTTTCCATGGGGTATTTCTGATCAGGTTTGGTCAGTCTCTGATTGCTGAGCGCTCCCAGGCCCTGCAGTGAGCAGAGCTGCCTGCACAGTCCCATCTCCAGCTTCTCCCTGATTCCAGCACGTCAGCACTGAGATAACATCGTGTTTGCAGTGCTGTTTGATTCCTCAGGAATCTCAATAACCTCCCCAGCACGAAAAGTGAAGCACTTCCTTTTTATCCTCCTTCAGCTTGGAGCAGGTCTCAAAGCAAAGCCTGTCAGCTTCAGAAGGCCTTTCTCCAAGCAGAATGCTATTGATTAAACCCTAACAACATCTTTTACTTCCAAAGGAGCCAAGAATCATAAACATCAAAGATGGCAAAGATATAATTTGGGTGTCATTAGTGCTCAAGCTGCTTTTCTCTTCAGTAGGTGAATGTGCACAGGTGTGTCAGCAGCTGGCTGTGAATGCAGGATTTTTCCTGTGCCCACAAATGGGTGGAAATGCCTGGTACTGAGAGCTGATGTGCAGATCTGTGCTCTGCCCACCCAGGCAGTTGTGTCAGGAATTGATCTCAGCCACGGGGAGCTCTCTCTGTCTCTGTTCCAGCCATGGAAATCCTGCTGCTCGTGATGGCAAATCCAGGTGGGAAAAATCCTCTCCCAGCTCAGCTCTCCATCCCAGGGCTGACAATGGGCTGAGTCCAGGGTGCCTGGTGGGACTGAGCTGTGCCAGGCAGGGGCTCCATCCCCCAGCACAGATTTGGGGCTGCCTGGGAACCCCCCCAGCACAGATTTGGGGCTGCCTTGGTTCCCCAGCACAGATTTGGGGCTGCCTTGGTTCCCCAGCACAGATTTGGGGCTGCCTGTGGCCCCCCAGTATTGAATGTTCTGACTTTTCCCTTTGCTGTGTGCTCATGGTTTGGCCGTTGCAGGGCCCTGGGTACAAACCCGAATTACCAGGCAGGACTCTGCTGTTGGAGATGGGGCTGAGCCTGCTGGGCTGCCTGGGGAGCTCAGGGTGCCTGTGAGTGTCCTGTCCCATCACTCAGGAAAATGTTTCCTAAGACAAGGAGTGGGGAAATGGCTGCAGACGTTGGTGGTGCTGCTGTGCTGGTGTCCTGTGTGTGGAGAGGAGCTGGGCTGGAATCACTCAGCACTGGACAAGCCCCAGGGCTGCTCTGGAGATGTGTAATCCTCCCCAGAGACACCAGTGTGTGAAACTTGATTACAGACAGCAGCTCAGTATTTCTGATAGAATCATTAATCTAATTTTTGTCTAATTTTCCTATTCTTCGTTCACCATTACAACCATCCCACATTACTTCCAGGCTGGTGTTGAGGCTGTGGAGGCTGATTAAATTGCAAAGCAGACTTTTAAATGAAAGGATCCATATCTAGCTACACTCATTATCAGCTCCCAGAAATTAAATCTCCCCTCAATGATTTACTCCAAACCAAATCAAACGGGCATTGGGAAGACAAAGGTCTCGGTGGGGAGGAGCAGGAGCCAGGGAAGGGCCAGAGCTCAGCACAGAGCTCTCCCTGCAGCTCTGCCAGGGCTCTGTGCTCTGAGTGCTGGGGAGGAAGTGCTGCAGGAGAGCTGCACGTCCCAAAGAACAGAAAATGCTCTTTTCCTGGGAGCTCTCCTTGCTGCCTGTTCCATAAGGGGCTCCAACACTGCCCTGAGCTGTGCAGGTTCCTGCTCCCCTCTGCAGGGAGGGATTCCCTCAGGGAGGGGATTTAAAAAAGCTCTGGCAGCTCACCTTTGCTCTGGGGCCAGCAGAGGAGCCCTGGCTGGGCTGAGGTGCAGGTGACACAGCCCCTGCCCTGGCTCTCAGACATCTCTGTCTGGGCTCATTTCTGTGTGATATTCACATATTTATATATATATATATATACATATATATATATATACACTTATATATATATTTTATGTGGTATTTATAGCCCAGGTGCTGAAACAGCAGCACCTGAACAGCTCTGCTGGGGTGTCCCTGTCCAGGCAGGGGTGGAACTGCAGGATCTTTCATCCAGAGGAGGATCAGGTCTGGATCAGGTCTCCTCCAAGCCAAATCATTCTGTGATCTTCAGCTTGGTCCGTGCTCATCCACATTCCCTAAACGTCCTGGATTCATGACATCACTGTACCAGGTGTGTGCAGGGAGCAGGGTTTTTATTCAGGTGTGTGCTGCAGGAAGCAGCACTGGCAGCAGGGTTTTTGTCCAGGTCTGTGCCCCAGGAGTGCAGGGTGTTTATCCAGGTGTGTGCCCAGCAGGGTTTTGCCCAGGTATGTGCTGCAGGAAGCAGTACTAGCAGCAGGGTTATTGGCCAGGTGTGCAGGGTGTTTATCCAGGTGTGTGCCCCAGCAGGGTTTTTGTCCAGGTGTGCCCAGCAGGGTTTTTATCCAGGTGTGTGCTGCAGGAAGCAGCACTGGCAGCAGAGTTTTTGTCCCTGCTGCTGGCAGGGGTGGCAGGAAGGGACAGACACCTGTGCCACACCTGGCCTGTGTCACATCTCCCCTTGGGAAGGGGGTTGGCAGAGCAGAGCAGGGGATCCTGCATTTGCAGGACATTTTTCTGTGGGAACAATCAGAATCACTGAAGTTGGAAAAGCCCATCCAGCAATTCCCTGAGTCCCCAGGTGCCATGTCCCCAGGGTGGCTGTGACATCCCTGCAGGGACAGGGACAGGGACTGTCAGTGTGCTGCTGCTGTGTCAGGGTGCCAGGGCCCTGCTCCTGTGCTGCCCACCCCGCTGCCTCAGCCTGCCCTAATTCACACTTTTATAAAAAGTACATCATTTTCCCTGTAAGTTCATTTTTTTTTAGGCAAAAATGATGTGAATGTGGAGCTTCATCTTATGTCAGTTTGTGTTTGTGGGACAAGTTCAGCTTGGCTCTGGCTGATCTGGAATTTTAAGTGAAAAACTCCAGGCAGGAGATTTGTAAGATTCATACAGGAAATAAAAGGTGGGACTTGTTCTGAATATCTTTCATATTCTTAGATGGATGCAGTCAGGGAAAGTCAGCTCTGGTGCCCAGTTTGTCATGGTGGGCTCTGGCTCTGGAGCAGAGGCAGCAGAGCAGCTGCACTGCCCGAGCCCAGAATTCACATTTATTTCATTGTTGGGTTCATTAACCTTCCGTTTTCGAGTCAAAGGAAAATACAAGAAGTTGTTTCCTGGCACAAGAACTCTCAGGCTCATACTTTAATCGTGCTCTGGGCTGTGAAGTCCTCAGAAAAGCCTTTCAAGGGCACTCCTGAATTCTCTCCTTGCATGAGTGATCCACAAGACAAGCTCCTTTCCACTTCCTTGCTCTTCTGTTTCTTCTTTTCATGAGATTTATGGAGATTTTGAATTAGCAGAAAAGAAGAAGGATGGAGGGTGGTTTGGCATGTGTACAGTCACTGATGGACAAAGATAATTCTGCCATAACAACATCCAGTAATAATTTGAATAAGGAAAAGGTAATTAAAACCACACAATTCTAAAACTTTATTTTCACATATGCCTGAAAATGTGTAAACGCCTCCTGGAGTCAAACTGGCAATAAAGGTGTTTATAGCAGTATTTGAAATACAAAATGCAAACCATCCAGCTCTTACCTGTGTTCCTTAACATGTAATTGTAATTTATTCTATACATATATAGATGTGTAACTTCGTAGCTTTACATAATCTTCTTCTGGCTGGTGTTAATTGAATTAGTCATGCTTTTGGAATGCTAAAAAGATCTGCCTATGGGAATTTCTCTTCAGTTGTGAGTCAACAGTCAATTCTCTGGATTTTGTTTTAGTCAGTGACTCTTTATTAGAATAAACAAGATTACTGGTGAGGGGAATGTTTTCTCTGTGGGTATTAGGAGGAAGGCTGGGTTAGGGGATGGGGATGGGCAGGGGGTTGGGCTGGCAGCTCAGGGCTGGGTGCACGCTCCTCTGCTGTGGTTCTGGGTGCTTTTATCCCCTCTGGCTGCTCTCCTCCCCAGCAGCAGCTCTGGGTGACAGCTGGTGACACTTTTCTCCTGTTGTCCCAGTGCTCTCACCCTGCTCACCTGTGCTCAGGTGCTGGCTTTGCTGCCCCAGGGATGGAATGCATTGATTTCTACAGCCTCAGGGTTTGCAGCAGGCTGGGATAGGTGCAGAAGAGCAGGTTTAGCTCTTCAGTAATTCTTTTATTTGGATTAATTTTGCTGTTGTGTTTTACACTGGGGCAGGATGGTGCAGAGCAAAGCTCTGGAATTGCCTGCTGGACAAAGAGTGTTCTGGGACTGCCAGCAGGGCTGTGTGTGCACTTTTGTACCTTTTAAAATCAGATGTGACTCAGCCAGATAACCCAAGGGAGGTTTATTTATTTATCCAGGCCTGGGAGCAGGGGCTGTTCAGTCCCAGGGAAAGGAAAGTGAGACAGCAGAAAGGAAAACAGGAGCTCTGCCTTGTGGCAGGGCTGATTCAGAACAATTAAAGGCTAACAGGATAGCAGGAAAAAGGCTTGAAATTACTTTGATGCATCTGCCATCCTATCTCTCCTTGTTGAGTTCTTCTAAATTGGTGAACATGGACAGGGAGAGGGGGAGAAGTTCCAGCTCCTCGTCCTGGAGACAGCTCTGGAGACCAAAGTCCCCTGGCACCATCTAGAGCAGGAATATTTATGCCTTGATATGAAATAATCAGACTCTCTTGCATTGCTGGGCCCTTTTGTTGAAAAAAGTGCAGATCTGTGAGTTTGCCTGGTGAGTTGGACAAGTGTGGGACATTTGTTCCAATTTGATGTTTATAGCTCTGGAGGGACACAAGCAAGCCATAGACATTTCCATTTCTGTTCTCCAAAAATAGTGGGAGGCAGCGTGTGCTTCTGCACTAGGAGGATTATGTAGGTCAACCTGGTTCTGGGCCTGTTATTAAAAGTGACATTGCCAAAGAAAAATCAACAGAAAATACAAGAGGCTTTGAGTAAGAACATCACAGGTACCCACTCTGTGTTTCATCCCAAAAAGTGTTCCTGAGGCACAGCTCAGCACTGTGCTTTCCTCACCTCTCCTCCAGACTCCCCACCAAAGGATGGTGCTGAAAACCCCAGCTGCCATTCACCTGAAACAAATAGGTGTGTAAAAGTAGCATAAAAACGGGTAACTGCCATAATGCTGATCATTCACGGGAAATTCGGTGTGATTTTGGTAAATTATCTTTCATTTTCCTCGATGGTTGGGCTGGGAAGACTCTGCAGCTTTTGGGAAATGTGCTGCCTTTTCTGAGAGCAATCAGGAGATTGGGGGCAGGATTGGGCTGCAGCAGGGCCAGGGCTGAGGGCAGGGCAGCTCCTCCCTGTGGGATCCACTCGGGGTGGAAGGAGCTGCTTTAGGGCACAGCAGCTGGGAGCAGGGCTGGAGCAATAAGGGAATTGTCAGAAATTCCAGGGTTTTTCCAGTGCAGCACATTCTGCATCCCACACTGAGCTCCTGGGAGAGGGGAAATCTCTGCTCTGTCCTGTCCTTGCATTGCTGGCTTTGGGGTTTGGGGTTTTTAGGGTTTGGAGTTTTTAGGGTTTGAGGCTGCAGCAGGGCATGGGGTGATGTTCTCTGAGAATCCAGGGCAGCTCCCATCCTGAGACCTTTGGCCTGGTGAAAGGAACTCAACCCACAGCAGAGAGAGAGGAATGGATACCCACAAAAAACAAAACACATCTCCCTTGCCTATTTTGACTTAACTTTGAGTTAAAGTTTCACTGCTGCAACTATTTTTTAAAAATTATTTCTA
>JANRGV010150574.1:0-11115 GCA_024734035.1 Alethe castanea
CCCATGGCTGGGTCATGTCCAGCCTCTCACCCACCAGCACCCCCAAGCCCTTCCCAGCAGGGCAGCTCTCAGTGCATACAGCCTGTGCTGATACAGCGGATTGCCATGACCCAGGTGCAGGACCTGGCACTCTGTCTTGATAAACCTCATGAGAATCCCATGGGCCCACTTCTTGAGCTAGTCCTGGCTGCTTTGGATGAAGACCAAGGACCTCCTTCAACCTGGAATTGAACCAGAGACTTAGGGATTCCTGCAGGCCATACTTCTACTATCTGCTCTACCAGCTGAGCTTTCAAAGGGAGACATGGATGGATGATTACATACCTCTCCTGTGTACCTTGGCAGAAATACTTGTAATATGATTTTTCAATCCTAGTCCAACCAGTCAGAGATGGTCCTTTCAATTGGAGCTTTCCACAAAATATCTTTTACGCTGCATGGTTCCTGTCAAAATAATGTGTTTATCCTAAGAGACATAGAAGACTTCTACTTTCAGATAAACATGTCCATACAATTTCTTTTTAATTTGTTTTGTAAAAAAATTTATGAAGCAGAATTGCCTATGTAATCTTAACAAATTGACTTTATGTGTGTCTGCCTGTGTAAGGGTATGTGTGAATGTGTGCTTATGTTTGTTAAAGATGGACGATGTTCAAAACCCACTATTTTTATATCAACTAATTCAATACCATTCTACTTCATGCTCTTTTTAATTTAATCTTCAAATGCCTATTTTTGAATTCCCAATTGCATGTCTGTTTACTGAACCATTTTTATGACTGTACATTTACCTCAGTAAGAGCCAAGCCCATATTCCGACTCACAGTTAAAGTTCAAATATAAAACCATAATACCAGCACACCTTAATCAACAGTAAAATACGGTAAAGCCCCCATATGTTCTTAAAGCAGCTTTGAAATTAGAAAATCAATAAAAAATGGAAGACAATGTATTAAAAACACTTTCATGTAAGATAAATAAATTCCTTATTTCATTCTCTTGACTCTTTATTATGTGCCTACATTATCTAGCATCCATCCCCCAAGACTTACTAGTATTCTTTAAAGAAGGTTCACTTTTTTTTTTAGTCTTGAATTAATGATTTATGTATTTGACAGTTTTAGGTTAATAGTAATTAAAAAAAAAAGAAAGAAAAAGAAAGAAAAAAAACTGTGCGTTTATAAGATATTAAATACTAGCAGTAAAAGCCATCTTGGATCCACTATCTGCAGTATACAGGCATGCAAGAATCTTTTGTAAATTACTGATAATATCTTAATTCCTTAGCAGGGGCTGTGAGGGAGAGTCTCCTGGAATATAGTAATACATAGTCCTGGAACATACTAAAATATGCCTTTTTGAGACTATTGCCCATCAAGCTAAGGTTCCTGCTGAGTGATATGATGACTTTTTTTTTTTTCCGTGTAAGTTCACTTTTAAGCTACTGTCTCTCCAGTAGTTAGTGATGTTAGAATCATAATGTAACAGTTATTTGGCTGAACTGACTGTCTGCCTTTGATTTTTAGGAGGATTTCTTTCTTGTCAGTAAATTCTTTGCACTAATAGCATTTTTAAAACCTTGGTTCTTTAATTTAGGAGGTTATAAAGAACATGGTTGCAATTTGAATAACATTAAGTTGCCTGCTCCAAAGTTTCATGCAATGTCTTGGGAATTGGCTTGAACTTTCAGAGATGCTTTGTTGCCTTGCTCTTGTAGTTGGGGTTGCACTGTCCTATTTAATGGACCATTACAGAGAGACAAATGAGGCTTCTTTACAATTTTTTTCCCTTATATAGTAACAGCTCCCTAAAATGCATGCAATGCTTCATGCAAAGGATGTTATTAAGTGGAAGTTTGGATACAAAGTATGAATAAAAGGAATGCAATATCCCCAAACCATAAAATCATGAAGAAAAATGTTTGAGAGCACCAGGACAGAAAAACTCTGCTTCATTTGTCCTCAGAGATACAAGAAGCTGCAATGACTGGTCAGCTCATTTTCCAGTCATTAAGATGGAAATTCCCAGGAACTTAAAAGTTCATGCTATGCACTCTGAGTCCAAGTGAAAATAAGAAGAATAATTTTAGCAAGATTTCCTATATTCCTAGACAAACTTTTTATTAGTGGAAAGATATATTTTGCCTGCTTTATTTCTGATGCTGTTGTTGTTTAACCCCAACCATTAATTCAAGCCCCACACAGGCATTGCTCATTTCCCCAACAGTGGGATTCAGGTGCAAATCAGAAGTCTACAAGCTAGAAAACCCATAGGTTGAGATAAAGACAGTATAATAAGACAAACAAAATATACACACATACACACAAGCAAAACAAAACCAGGAAGTGATTCACTGCTTCCCATGGGCAGGCAGGTGTTCAGCCATCTCCAGGACAGCACAGCCCCACAGTTCCCACTGACTTGGGAAGACAAACACCATCACTCCAAATGTCAGCCTCTTTCTCCTTCTGCCTTTTATGGTTTTTATACAGAGCATGATGTCATATTGTCTGGAATATGATCAGTTTGGGTCACCTGACCCAGCTGTGTCTCCTTTCAATCTCCTATGCACCCCAAACATCCTCACCAGTGTGACAGTATAAAAAACAAAGGTATTAACAGGAAATTGCCTAAGAAGCCACTGCAGAAAGACAGACTTCGGAGCAATCTCAAAAGCAGGAAAGAATTATGGGAATAGGAATAGGAATAGGAATAGGAATAGGAAGTAAATGAAGGAAGTACATGGGAAGGCTGCTTTCACCATCCAAATACAAAAAGATACACATAGCATAAAATAATGTGTTTCTTAAAAAAAACATAGAGCATGGTCATCTCAAAAGTGCAAGCAGGAAGTCCTGAGACATTTTTAGGTTGGTCGCTTTTCTTTCGTTATTATTTTACTTCAACATAAAATACTCTTAAAATCTTCATACAAAATATTATGAAACCTGTGTAACTTGCCGCTTGGATGGCAATAAACCTTAGAGATTCAGCAAGCAGTGGAAAGAAAATCTGTGTGGTTAGTGACAAACATCTTGCTTCCAACTTAGAAAATACTTACTCCACAGTCGGAAGTTGGGAGACAATTTGGAGAAATAAGTCCATATACTGTTCCTATCTTCAAAGACCTGGTTTTTTTTCCTAGTATCCATTACCAGATACTACTAGAAATGGGATACTGTGACAGCTAGGTTTAGTCTTGTATTATTTGGATAATATTTCTATTTCCGTGTTCCAGACAGAAACTGAAAATAACTTTTTTTCATATCCAAAGGAAAAGAATATAAGACTTTATTATTATTTTTATATTTAATAATCTGTGCTAGAGTCAAAATGTTTCTAAGAAATAGATATCTGATAAGGATAATATTTTGAGATTTTATTGCTTAAGGATTGAAAGGTCTTGTGGATGAAAATGCATTTTCTGAAACAACCCAAAGCAAATTTACACTACAGGTCTAGAAAACGATTACAAAGTACTAGTAAATAAAATTATATAATCTCCGTTTCTTAAGTGTTGATAGGTCAGAATGTCTGTGATTTGCTTTGTGAAAAAAAAAATTAAGTAAAAAATGGATTAATAACACTTCTTTTTTTTACAAACATTGTGTCCGTAATGGCCTCTTTGAAAACAATTATACAATAAAGGGATGATATTTTTATATGAGTATATGAACATGGGCTTGCAAGTTGATTTAATGGCAGCTGACTATATATCTATGATCTTTTGATGCCCTCATGCTGCCATTGCTGTCATTGCTGGCACTGCTTCTTTACAATTGCCTAGAATTACCATAATAATAATTCATGCATAGTATTCCTAGATATATTTGTTCAGTGTGCAACTTAAATTACTTTGTATCCAGGCTTTTTATATCTATGGTGTTTTGAAAGGGCTTAGAGAGTCTCTTAATGGACTTTATGATCATGTCATACTGGGCAAATCCTAGACAAATATTATTTTGGATGTATCTTTTATATTTATTAAGAGGAGATTATGTTCCATATAAAGGTTGATGCTTATCTAAGTCTGACTGATTCCTTTGTTTCAGAGTTCTCTGGAGATAGAAGATGGTTCTAATAATGTCTGAATAAACTTACTGGAAATGTAATATTTCATTTATATTGCTTTTCAGAGAGGAATTTTTCTGTGTTGAATACAATCCAGTGCAAACTACTTTACCACAAGTGTAATAACATGAATGCTGTCTTCTTAGCTGCCTTTTCAAGAATAGAGATATTTAAATGTTGGATCGTGATTTTTTTCCTATGGCATTAGTAATTACTTCTTTCTCCCATACTCTTCTTTGTTATAGTAAGAGACAATATCCTCACAAGAGGATATTCCATAGAGAAATTCTTAGTCAAAGTGCAAGAAAAATATTATTTTGTCTAAACTCACATAGTAAAAAAACTCCAGTGACTTTTTGGTAACAGATGTTCTCATTATATTATCCTGCTACTTGACTTCGATATTGCATTAATCTATTATGGATCGTATGCATGTTGGGAGCCCTTTTATCTAAGAAGATATTTGTTTTTATTCAGTCTGAGTTTACTGATGTCACCCCACTTACTACAACCACCTGTACCTGACCTATGAGTCAGCTGCTCACCCACTGCGGTTATTCAGCTGCACTGGACATCTTGTTCAGAAGGATACTGTGAGAGGGAGTACTGAAAGCTTTGCAGAATCCTAAAGAGATTGCATCAACTGACTTTTCTTGATTACTTCAGTGAGTTGCCCCATTGTAGAAGGAAATCAGGACTGACAAGTAGGACTTTCCCGTCATGAAGCCCTGCTGGCTGTGACCAATGACTGCATTGTACTCCAGGTATTTTTCTACAAGGGTAGAGTTAATCAGAGTAAGTAGCATAGGGTTATGTTTTGGGTTTGTGCTGGAAAAAGCGTTGATAACACGGGGATGTTCTGCTATGGCTGACCAGCATTTACAGAGGGTCAAGGCCTTTTCTGCTCTCACAGCAAGGAGGCGGGAGATACGTAGGAAGTTGGGAGAGGGCATAGCCAGGACACTGCCCCCAGCTGACCAAAAGGATATATCCAGGACCATATGGCAGCATGCTCAATATATAAAGCTGAGGAAAGAAGAAGGAAGGGAGGGCATTTGGAGTGATGGCATTTGTCTTCCCAAGTCACCATTATGTGTGATGGAGCCCTGGATTACTGGTTATGGCCGAACACTCACCTGCCTATGGGAAGGAGTGAATAAATTACTTATTTTCTTTTCTACTTTGAAAGGCTTTTGCTTTACCTTTAAATGTTCTTTATCTCAATCCACTAATTTATTCTTGTGATTCTCTCTCCCATTACAGTGGTGGAGGAGTGATCAAGTAACTGTGTGGTGTTTTGTTGACACCTAGGGTTTAAATCATACCACAGATTTAATCTTCTACTTGTAGTTTCCCTGAAATTTCATAAAGACAATATTCAAAACTGAAAATTTGTTCGGTTATGCTGAGTAACTCATCTTCTCGACTTTTTGCACTCATTATTGCCAACAATATTTTCATCTGAGCTAGTATTTTTCATCCTTTATTGTAGTCATTAAAGGAAAAAATTCCTTTCAGAGGCAATCTTCAAATCAAATGGCTGCAAAAGGAGATGAAAAGCTATGTTCAATTGACCACATACATGTATTCAGTGTTTTTTGAAACATCGTAGAATACCATTAAGTTAAGAGATATTACTTATATTACTTATGAGACAAAATCAAGAGTCCTCTGTCCAGATCTTGGACTCACGAGTACAAAAAAAGACTTAATAATAATTGTTAATTGTAAATACATAAAATTAAAAGAAAAACAAAAATATTCAATTAAAAAAACAATGGCACATTCTTGTCTTCTTCCTTTTCCAGAATACATATTATAGCTTCCACAGTGCAAATTAACACTTGGAATCAGGAAGAAAATTAGCCCATTTAGGAAGGACAAGACCAATCGATTTACACTGCATTTTATGTGGCTGTGCTCTATAGACATATCTATCAGAAAAGCTCCAAATTTAAATGAGAAATTGGGTAGTTTATGAATGCATGAGGGTTTTAAGTATCAGTTAGTTTGTCAGGCTTCAATAGTTTTGACAATAAATTTAGTCAACTCTATGATTTTATCTGGAGAAACATAGGTAAACAGTTTCCCACCATATTGGAGTACAGCTTTTAAAAATTTGGTGAATATCAGTGATAGATAAATGTTAAATATTTCTTTTTAAAAAAATCCCAAAACTAAAGTCATACAAAATTTTAGATTCTTTCTTTCAGAATGTCAGCAAAGCAGTACTCTATCTTCATAGTACTCTTTCAGAGTTGGCCTTTATCTCTGATTTCCCTTTATATTTGAGAGTATTCTGCACATTACTGAATGGAAACTAGCTTCAAATAATTGAAGTTTCACATCAAAAAGTTGATATCTGATTATAAATAGATTGATTTTACTGTAAAATGCTAAGGGTATAGCAGTCAGCTTACAATTTCTCTTGATGTACAAAGAAAAGCCTGGATTAAATCTTTTTGAATGCATTTCATATTTGCTTTATGATTAGATTTGCCTAGTGTTGGAATTAGAAGGAAACTCTCAAAAGAAAAGTATCCAGAAAATATGTTTAAGACCCTCCTAAGAACATTAATAACCTCTGAGCAAATATATTGCTTTTGCATTGCAAGATTTTGTTAATGGGGAGGCTGCAGGAGTGGCTTCTGTGAGAAGCTTCCCCCAGGTCCAATAGTGCCAATGCCAGCCCGTTCCCAGAGAGACTGGCTGCTGGACAAGGTCAGACCCATCAGTGATGCTGGCAGCACCTCTAGGACAACATATTTAAGAGGACAGAATTAAAAAAAAAAAAAAAACACATCTAAAAAACTGTGGTAAAACAGTACCCAGGACAGAGGAATGAGAATATGTGAGAGAAAATTCTGCAGACACAAAGGTCAGTGAAGAAGAAGGGGAAGATGCTTCAAGCACCAGAACAGAGACTGCCATGTAGCCCATGATGAAGACCATAGTGGAGCAGATCAACTCTCTGCAGGCCATGGAGGTCCACATTAGAGCAAATGTAGCCTAAGAAGGATCCCATGCTACAGCAGGTGGATATGCACTGAAAGGTGTTCTGACCCTATGGGGAGCCTGATCTGGAGCAGATCCTGACTTGTGATCCTGAGGAGAGGACCCCACACAGGAGCAGGTTTTCCAGCAAGATCTGTGGCCACACAAGGGGCACCACACAATAGGAGGCTGTAAGATCTTAAGGGCAAGTTCTAGTTCTTATTAACAAGACATTGAAAACTTAATTTCAGTTCTGTTCATTGCAATAGACTCCTAAGAAAAATGGTTTAATATTTATGTTATAAATAGTGAAATCCCCTGTGAACAAAATCCTGTGGGATAAATGCCAAAAGTATTATTTTTTTCCCCAATATAACATGATCATTTTTAAAATTTAAGTTGATTATGGAAACCCATAAAAATATTTTTCATAGACAGACAGATTTGGACCATCTTTTTGATTTGAAAATTATAGTCAGCCATGCAATCAGCAGATAAAAGGCCTCTAGTTATCTTTTGGAAGTTCTGTGCAAGCGTAATCCTAGCTGACATTTGACAGATTCGCAGTCAGATTTCCATGTTTTATCTTTCCCCTCTGAGGTTATTTTTAAAGTGTGGCTATGAAAACTGCACTGTATAGAAAGCTTATTTGTAACTGGCATTTTGCCACAACAACATATGGAGGTGCTGAACATATTGCAAAATTCCACAAATGTGAACCACGTATTAGAAGGAATCTTATTACACATGTGGCTTAGCAATGCTCTTCTTTTCACAATATTAAGAGGCTAATTTAAGTCTATATAGATGTACTATAAGCTGTTAATCATCTAAACTAATCTAAACTAATTATTGCATGAATATTAAAATTTATTTCAAACCTGAATAGGATGTCTACTGAGATCTCCATGAATAAATATATATAGATAAATTTACCAAAATCTCATCTATTCGTTTGTGTACCAGATAGAAATAGTCCGTCTATGTCCCTACACTGTGTTACCTTGAGGACTTTAAAATTAACATAACTTTCTGTTTAGTTTGAAAGTTTCCCAGACATGCATAGAAATTCTTATTCTAAGGCGATAAACACTGTTTTTCTATTTAGTAGAGAATTACATTTAAGATTTTGGGTGGATAAGCTTAGGCAATTTGTCAGAGTGGCACCAAATCAGAATATTCATCTGAACTTCAAGAGACAAGCTGTTAAACTTTGTAAAAATCTGCTGCATAGAGGTTCCCCAACATACACCGCAGCAATCTCCACCTTGCTGCTGTTGTAGAATCTGTTGCAGAGTCTGGTGTGCTGGAGAGCCAAGACAGGACTCATTGACTGCACACAATCAGCAGTGTGGCAGGTGCAGGTGCCCAGGCACTGGCAGAGGTGGGGCTGAAAGGTGGCCTCTGGAAGGGGAATCCCTATTCCAGACACAGATGCTTCCAGCAGAGAGGGAACCCACCTCAGGGCAAGGCTGAGCCCAGCAGACAAGATGGCACATTGGTTGAAAAGTATTTAAGAAAGGGGAAACACTGCAGGGCAGTGAGGAGGACACTGCTGGGGATGTGGGCAGCTTGAAGGAGTTGGAAATGGAGAAGCTGAGCTTGAGAAAAGGTGGGGGTGAAGGTGTTTTAACCTTTTGTCTTTGTTTCTCGTTACTCAAATCTATTTTAATTTTCCATAAATTAAATTTCCTCCAATCAAATCTGGTTTGCCTATGACAACAACTTGTAAGTGATATCCCTATTATTGTCTCAAGCTACAAGATTTTTTTTATTTCTTCCTGTTTTCTTGCCCTGCAGGCAAGTGGGTTAACCCTCCACAGTCAGTGAACAGGTGTCTACACTTAAACCCGTAATTTTAGCCTCCCTTCATTCTGAGAGGAGATAGTGAGGCAGGCACGAGGCATTGATATCTGTTTCACATTATTTTAGTTATAAACTCTCCTGTGGAAAACATGAAGCTTTGCTGCCCCATGAATAGCTCCCATATTCTACTTGTATATCAAAGCCTTATTACATGGTTTGTTTTAAAGCCATGTGGCCATGAGTGCTGTTGGGCACATAAATAAGCAAGAGCAGCCAAAGCTGACACCTCTAGGCTATCACTGGTTTCAGCTGAGTATCAAGTCCCAGAATTTAGTACCAAGTGTCAGAGCCTTGGACTCAGTACTAGGGGCTTAGCTGGTAGCACTCAGATCCAGTGCTGCTGCGCTGCCTGGAATCTGACTGCCATGAGGAAAGCTTTGTGGGAAAATGTTGTGGGAAGTAAGAATCGTACTCCTCTCAGATTCATTTAAGTTCAGGCCCTATCCTTGCCCATGCTATGTTGTCGATATGCCTATGTCTGTCAATGTGTTGTGTTGGTCCCAATGGCTTGATTTTGTGCTTTCATCTTCAAATCTGTTTCACTGCTCTGGGCTTTTCTGACCATCTGGCCTTTTGTTTGATTGAGTTTGGAGGGGCCAGATTTGCTCAGTGGTTCTTGCTTAGGGTCTGTGGGACTGCCTGACTTTGTGAGGGTGCTGTCCTTAATACCTTGGAACACCCTTGGCTCATCTGCTCTCAGAGATCAGCCCACTGGTTTTGCTCCCTGACCCTGGGAGTTGCAGCAGAGTTTTGATGTATATGCTGTGGTCTTGTGTGAGTGTTTTGGAATGCAATTTATACATAAATTCACAATATCTGTGCTCATAAATAAACAGTGTTAGGAACAAATCCCCTACTCAGAGGTTTAAAGGCACATCAGGCCGGAGGAGCCTGTACTGCTTAGTGGCTGCTCCCTCTATTGCAGATTTTTTTTTATATAACATTTATTTAAACACAGTAATGGAAAAAAATAGCAATTAAATTATGAAAATAATCAAGAATACAAAGACTGTTTTTGCAAGTCCTCTTATATTTAGCAGCAGAGGTTTATATGTGCCTGAGACAAAGCAGATTGGAGTGCAAATGAATGGAGATTTCTAACACATTCTACCTGTTTTCAGTACCCTTAGGAGAGGAGGTATGTGCTTAATTACAGCTGTCTGGATTACACCCTGGAGGTATAAAAATAGTAAGATTTATTTCGACTGTTGTTTGCCATTATATATGTATTGATTGTATTCAGCCAAATTAATTTCCTCTTCTCTAGTGTCATGCATGCAAATTAAATATCTTGGTTTGGCAGACACTTATTCTGGAGAAGTTTCACTGCCATGTTATAGTAATTCTGACATAAATAGAAATAGATCCCAGTGTGATACCAAAGTTTTTGTTTTATATTTCATATTACACAAATAGTCAGACTCAGCAAATATCAAAAACTCTTTTGTTATTTTGTATTTCATTGCAATAAACGCAACATTTTAGAATGCTTTTAATATTGAATAAGTAGACTTTAATTTGGGAATAACAGTAAATAAATCAGTAGTAAAATATTGTTAGAATATTAATGGAAAAAGATAATTAAATAATCATTCAAGCATATGTTTTTCATACAAGAAAAACATAAATTGCTATATTTGAGTTTTTACCCAAACCAGAAGCACTGCAATTTAGTGCAACCTTGAAAAAGGATAATCTGTGTTAGGTATCAACACTTTTATGATTTTGTTTTCAATTTATAGAATCATAGAAATTTTAGGTTGGAAAGACCTCTAAGATGGACAAGTTCACCACTAATCCACATCCTCAAGTGTCACATCTTATAAATACCTCCAGGAATGGTGACTCCACTCCTTCTCTGGTCAACCTATTCCAACGCTTGATAACATTTTTAATGAAGAGTTTTCCCTAATTTTATATCTCTGTGGTCAGTTGTGGTATCTCTAATAAGTTCCCTTTGTCACATTCTTTCGAAAATATTTCTTCTTTTAGAAGATTTTTTTTTCTAGATTAATTAGAAATATTTATTCTATGAACATAAAAGACATGTAACAGTTACAGTGATCAAGGCCAATTTATATGAGGTATAATATCACATAATGACTAGACTGAACTAGTTGTGGCTCAGCCAACTTCAGCCCTTGGGACAGGGAGGTGCAGAGAGGGTAAAAGAGACCTAATTTA
>JANRGV010150845.1:0-11097 GCA_024734035.1 Alethe castanea
CCTCTGGGCTCTCTGCAGCAGCTCCAGCTCCTTGCTGTGCTGGCCCAGGGCTGGGGCAGCTCTGCAGGTGCTCAGGGCCTCACCTGAGCTGGGTAGAGGGGCAAAATCACTGCCCTAAATCTGCTGCCCAAGCTGCTTTTGAATATGAGATGTGTTATTTACACTCAAGATCATATGATTTGGGGGTGGAATTGAAATTTTGTAGGTTTTAGTTCACTCTTGCTTAGTACATTGCTTCAGTACCTTCAAGAGCACCATGTTTTTTGCATTACATTTACTGTACAGGCTTCTGCTTGGACAAATTACAGGTTGTGTAAAGGTCTCTTGTCCCATCAGGAAATGACTGCCAAAGGAAAGCACCCCAAAATGTGATCTTAAAAATTAAGTCAAGGTAATCTACAAAGAAAAATTTACATTTTTGTTCCTTGGTTGGGAAAACCTTTTTACAGAAAAGCAAACCTAATTTTTCCATTCCTAAGTGGATTGCTGCTAAGTGGCAGCAGAGGACTGCAGAGGTAGTGGCAAGTGTGTTGAGAACAGTGATATTAAAAAGAATATACTTTTGAGGAGGTCTGAAATTTTCCAGAGAAAATAATTTCAGCTGAAAATCCTTGAATAGCTCTGGTAAGGATGTTCCTCCTTTACACTGGGAATCAGTGACTTTAGCATTCCTGTGCTCAGCAATTCACAGCTTTGTGCATTTATCCATCTTTCTTTACAAATAACCAGCTAACATCAGTGAAAGGAGTCAGTTCCTTCACTGTGAGGAGCTTAGCCTTGCAAGAAACCTCCTCCTGCTAATCCATATTCAGAGAAGCCCTGAGGGAGCTATCAAGACTATTCTGAGAGTAAATTATCCACCCAGGAAAGGATTACAAGATCCTGGCTCTGCTCGAGATCCCCAGCTAGACTGTGTCAGTATTTGACAAAGGTTTGTGTCACTTGTGTCTTCAATGTGCTGATGCCCCCGGATCACTTCTCAGGGAGCTCTTAGTGGAAAGAATGAAAAGCAAAGGCTTTATTTTGGAGTTGGGGAAAGCAGCAGTCACTGGTGACTTCCAGCAGGGAAGCATCAAGCTCCCAGCACCCTTTTGAGTGATGACCACATGAGCAGGCAGTAGTTGAGGGTGTCCTGTGGTGTTTGCAGGGGAATGATTTCTGCAGGGCCTTTTCTGGCAAGGGAGGGGTAGGTGCCCCAAGGCAGCCTCCTCCCTCCTCTGGGGGCAAGATGTGAGCTGCACCAGCTCACCACAGCTCAGCTGGGCAGCCTCAGGGTGTGGGCACACGTTTACTCTGTGGGGTCAGTCAGGATGCTGGTGCTGTGCCCCACATCACCCTTCTCATCTTCCAGATCACGAAAAGATGAAGGAGTCACCTGGATGCCACTCCTGCTGACACCAGGTTGGAACACCAGCTGGGATCATCCTGTCTCAGTCTGCACCTCTGTGACTAAAGAGAAAAGTTCAGCTGCCAAGATATTCAATCTGGAACTCCTCATTTAAAAAAAAAAAAAAGAATCCATTAGAAGTTATATCTTTTATAAATGGCCTATATATTATGACAATTTAATTTAGTGCTCTGGATGTATTATGGCCACCATAACAGTTTTACATTTATAGATTTCATAGTTTTGCTTCTATAAAACAGCTACAGTCTGTACCCCTTCCAGTTAATTACAATAAAATGCTTCGATTCACATTTACAATGTAAACTAAGGGCAGAGGTGTGTGAATTCTGACTCAGGTTTATGCTTCACAGGCTGCTGTGAATGCCTAGGCTTAGCCTCCCCTGACTGAGGTGTTTCCTGGGATCAGGTCATGGTGCAGACCTGCCAGGAGGAAGCTGTGCCCATTGCTAGGAGATCCTGGGGTTACTGCTGAGGGACCATGTTTGTGGGAAAATGGAAAGAAGTTGGGAGTAGATACTCATGTAGGCTGAGCTGGGGAAAAGAGAGTACCAGATCTGAGTACGATAGGACTCACTGGGAAAAGAGAGGAAATCAGCTGTCAGAGGTGCAGATTGAGTGAGCAACATGCAGGGGAAGGAAGATTTGGAATTTAAATGACAGATTCAAAATGGTGCATGCATTTGAGAAAGTCCTGAATCATGGAATCACAGAACAATGTCAGTTGGGAAGAACCTTAAAGATCATCTCGTTCCACCCTCTGCCATGGGCCGGGACGCCAGACACGAGACCAGGTGGGTCAGGGAGGGCCCTGTTCAATGGATGGGGCATCCACAAATTCTCTGGGAAAGGTGGTCCAGCCCCTCACCACCCTTGAAGTAAATAATTTCTTCCTAATGTAAATCTCCTTCTATTTGAACCCATTACTCCTTGCCTGTCACTGCAGTTCCCAATGAAGAATCTCTCTGTGGCTTTCCTGTAGCTCCTTCAGATACTGTAAGGTACCCACACAACCTTCTCCAGGCTGAACAGCCCCAACTTTCTCAGCCTGTTTTCATAAGATAGGTGCTCCAGTCCTCTTTTCAACTTCATGGCCTCCTCTGGACTTGCTCAGCACCAGAACCTCACACAGAGAGGATGAAAATGCAAAACAAGACATGTTATAATGAGCTTCATTTTGCTATTGTGGTGTAATGTATTTACTCAGGAGCTGCTTGTGTACAGAAGACCTGCTAAAAGCAATGCTTATTTTATTTTTTTAATTAAAACATACAATCACAGGTCCCCAGTGACTATGGAAAAAGAATGCAAAATCCTTTCTCATTTCAAAATCCCCAAACTTAAAATAGGCTCATGTCAAGAAAAGCAATAATTTCTGAGTTAACGATAATAGAACACAATACTTAATGGACTTTCTCTGCTTATTAATTAACAGATAGATTTCCCATATCTGCACAAATCAGCCAAAAATTAGATAGCACCTGCCTTTGATACCCTGTTTGTTTAGCCTCTCACCAATCTGTATGTACTCAGCGTGTGAGAGTCTCTGAGAGCAGCCAATAAAAAAGACTTTTGTTCCTGTGAAAATTCTTACTCTGGAACCCACATTCTTACTAAGTTCATTGGAGATGAGTCATTCCTGATTTTCAGTCATGGCCAAGTTTTTTGAGCTTAGTAATCCTAAATCCTTTTTAGTAATCAAAATGCTCTAAAGAGCTCATACTGTTTCTAGGATGCAGCTTGGTCAAATAGTTTTATGATCGCTTCCCAAATTTTCTGATTTTGTGAGGATCTCTCTTCTGAGGAGACAAGATGCTACATTTACATGGTTCAGAGGTGGCCACTGTTCATATCAGTGATGACCACTGCCACTGCAATTCCACTCAGACAAATGCACATATGAGTTTCCATTTGCACGTGTGATAAAAATATGTCTGATTCCACATCCATACAGCAGCCCAAGTATCACTGGCAGCCCCATTTTTGATGCTTTACAATGTGGCCCCAGGTCTAATAACCTTCTTCTGCAGATGCTGTTTTTGCATGTTTTTAATCACGAATAATTCCTTATGTATTAACCAATCATATTTCCTAACTGGATTGCTTGTGAAGACCTCTTATTGTAATTAGCATGCTTCAGCTGAAGAGTAAACAAATATTCTAACAAACTACTATGACATAAGTTGTTTTTCTGTTCTCAATCACTACCATTGTGGATACAGCAAGTTTAGAATTAAACACCTTTCTAAGATGTAATGATCTCAGTGAAGAACATTTTAATTAAATTAAGGGATTGAAACTTTTGGTTTTTGACAGGGTACGGATAAATCAACAAGAGGTGAATCTGGTTCAGTGAAAAGCTTGATCCAGAGAAATAGTCTTGGAAATAATTAAAATTGTGTTGACCATCAGTGCTCAAATGGAACAGTAAATATTTTGTCAAGGGATGCTAAATCATAATGTACAACACAGAGCTCTAAGTATTGTTATAAGGAGATGGGCATTTGCCTGTGTAACAAGAGACTCTGATGAGGAGGTCACGTCCTCTGCTGGCACCAGACCTGGTTCTGTCAATGTGTTTGAGCTGACAGGTGTGAATGTTGGGGTATTTCATGAGCTAAATTAGCAACATTTTGGGAGGGCTAGATACACTGTGGGTCTGTCTGATAGGACAGATTTTGTTGTCTGCAGGTTTCAGACTTTCCTACTGGCTACTCATCCACCATCCCCAGATCTGCAATACACTGCATTTACTATCACCTTTTGTTTTACTGGCAGAATAAACAGAACTGGACATCAACCCACAGCAACAGATTTATGTGCATAAAAACTGTATGATTAACATACTCAAATCAACCCAGAAGCATCTCTCTGGCTCCCTGATTTTGAGTTTGTACCTTGTTTTGAAACACACGTGCGCAAACACACACGCGTCTCTGTCTGGATAGTTAATCAGTCAAATTACCTAGGAAGTAGATTTTGAGTATTGAATATATTATGAGCTTCCAAGAAATATATTTACCCAAAATATCTATCTGGCATCAGTATAAAATTCTCAAGGTTAAAGTGACTTAAGGATCCAGACTGCACAAACTCACTCATACACTAGACAGAATCTCTTTTCATATTCTTTAAACCACTGCACACCACTCTCCTAATCTTAATAGTACTCTGGAGAATGTGGAATGGCCAAAACATGAAACAGAATAAACCAAATATACAGAAAACTGTTACATTTGCATTGAAAAACCTTGGCTTGGGTTTGAAAATAATGGAATGACAGTTTGTCCTCTAAACTGTGTCCAACCTTCTTAACCTTTAAGTGTCATCTGCCTAGCCAGCCCTTAATGCTTGCTTTTACAGATGAAAACAGGGCACATAGGTCTTAAGACATAACAAATAACTGGCCAATAACCACTGGGCTTGCTCTTAAAATAGAAGATCAAAAAAAGACAAACCAAAATAAAAGAGGTCTGATTAAAAAATGGGTTTATTTGGCTACACTGAAACCTGCAAGACATAGGAAGGGATGGAAAAAAGAGTGTGACCTGGTGGAAGGAAAGAAAAGGCTAATAAAGAAGGGGACTCCCAAAAACCTGTGCTGTGGAAATCTTTCCTTGGTCATGTCCTGGAGGCACTAAAGCAAATGCAAAATTCCAAACTCCATTCATGTTCAGCTTTGTGTAGATCTGTCAGATCTCCTGCAGAATATATTAGAACTTGTATATCTCCTTGTTTTCTCCTGGCTTGCCTCCTTTTCCTTCAGGAAAGAAGCCAGCTATGTAATATTTCCTTGTAGACATCCACCTTTCAATTTGAATGCAGCATGTTAAAAATTAAGAATACTTAATTTTTCCTCAATTAAGTGAGAAGAATTATTTTTCTGGTTGCCCTTGCTACAACTCCACTTACAGACCATATCTAATTTCTCATGCTTACTGTCTCAACGTCTTTCAATTCCAAGATATTCTTTCCAATTCTTACAGCTGAATCTCTTTGCCAAGCCATCATAGCTCCGTGTCACAAGTACTACAAGCTTCTCCACAGCCTTTTTAACCCCCATTGCCCTCTGAGAAATCAAATGACACCAAAAGAAAGGTCTAAACAGGGGTTTCAATATGTTGTGTCAGAAAAAGTGGCAATTTCAGTCTGTAATATGACACTATAGAGAAAGGAGAGGGTTTTTTTAGGATATTTGTCCAGTTTTGTTGAAATAGTCAGCATTGCCCATGGAAATATTTTTGCATCTTCATGGTGGGAAGATGTCTTTGTTCTCTCAATGAGATTTGTGAACACTAATGAAAAATTTTGTCTTTCTCTTCCAGAACTGGTTTCACTGGCTTTGCCTTCCCTCCTCATAGGATGAAGGGCAAAACACAGCAGGAAACCAAGACAATATTATTAAGTGTGCAAAGGAAAAAATGCTATAAATATTTTGGTTGAAACAGCAGAGACATTAAAGATAAAAGTTAAATGGAAATAAAGGCAGTCAGATGGTTATTATATGTTGCTATAAAATCCAAAAGCTGTTAGAAAAGGTAGATCAGGATTTGCTTTTAAAAAAATGACAGGCCTGTAAGAAAGCAATATTTTTGATTGATAGAGATTTTAATTGCTCTGATATTTATTGGAATGACAGCTATTAGGAATTGAAGCAGTGATAAGGGATTCTCTGAAGCTTGAGGGTATTTGGATAAACACCTCAAATTTGAATGCCTATCAGAAGGTTATTAAACTTATTAAAACCTTGAATTTTTCATTTGGGCTAAAAGTCTTTGAAAAGACGTTTGCTTGGTGAATTTCTTATGAAATGACATAGATTCTGTTAGTGAGGACTTTTTCTTTCTCTCCTCTTGAGAAGCATGTGCAAGCTAGCTTAGGCAGGAATTGCTGACATGCATATCTGCAGAGATTAAAGTGTTAAGGACAAAAATTCATGTGGGTAAAGCATGTTCCAGAAAAATATGTGGCCTTAGAATTAACAAATGGTGTTACTTCCCCTAGCAATTCAGGTTTATTTTTAAGAGACCTAATCTGCACATGTGCTGTTTTCCATCTATGGCAACTCATGTTTTTAGAAAGTTAATTACTTGCTTTGGATATGTAATTGGAAAATTTAGTCCTGAATTATTAACAGTTCTCTTCTGAATGCCTGATTTTTCTGTGGTCCAAAATGATTTTCAGAATGGTTGAGCACCCAAAGACTGAACCAAAGAGAGGAGGAGGCTCTCAGTGTGTCAGAGACGAGGGGCTGAGAGCTCCAAGTGTGGTCATCACATCACAGCTCTGCTGCTCTATGTGTCCTTTATTATCCTACAGAGATGAAAAACGAATGGTAAAGTTAATAAAATGGCCATTCACTATCTTTCATGCATATTTTCTCCTTTTTTAATGTTTTATTTGGTCTTTTCCACATGAAAAATCAAGAGGGTAGAGCTCTAGTACTATTTAACCTCGTGACATTGGTCATATGAGGGTAGGATTTTTCTTTCTTTCTTTCTTTCCCCCTTCAAATGCCATCCCAGTAACGTGATAGTCATGACCATTCATTATCATTAGCTAAACCAGTTCCCTGGGAGATGTGATAATAAAATGTTGAAATTATAAATTGATTAAGTGCATATGGCATGTACTGATGGTTGGATATAAAGTCTAAGTGCAGGTATGCTTTGCAAGAAATATTTATATGGGTACTTTGGATGAGTGGGATGGTCTATAACTCTAACAACTAGAATTGTTGTCTCCAAGAATATAGGAAAAGGAAACTGTGGCTATTTTTGATACAGTCTAGGGTGATCATATCAGATCACAGATGAAATATAATTGTGCAACTGTAGCACTGTGGTGCTTTGTGGAGCAGTTCACATGGCCAGGGCTTTTTGAGCAGATGTGGTGAAATGCAAGGGATGGATCCTTCCACTGTGTGTACTTGTTGTGAATCAACACAGCCATAAACTGCTACAGAAAACCAAAAAAAAAGCATGTAAAAAGGCAGAAACACAGGCAGCTGTTTCATGAGTTTGGGAAGAAAATGGAGTTCAAGGGGAGATTTGAAAGAGAGGAACTACATATATCTAGTAGAGGTGGATGGAAATGGAACAGAATTAGCTGAGAGATACTGAGAAGAGTTAGGCTGAAAAAGTCAGCATTGACAAAAAGGAAGGCTCAGCCCAGAGTTTCAAATACACATGTCTGCTTTGGAGATGTTATTTGCAACACACTTCAGTTCTTTCACATGTGGTTTTCTCTTTGTCAGATTTTATCCAGTCAGCCTTCTTCTTTGCTGCACCCCTTTATAATTTCCTGTATCTTTCCCTCCTTCCCAATCTTTTTCTCTTCCTATCCTCTCCCATTTGGTCCCTCCCTGTGAGACTCAATTCATTAATGCTTTCAGTGGAATGCTGCACTAGAAGGGCAGAGTCTCTGCTGAATATATACAAAAGCTTTCCACTGTTTTTGGTACAAAGCAGACTCCATACAATGTACTGCATGTATATTATAGTATTTCAGACTCCTGAATATTTGGAAAATATTCCTATTTGAATTTTAATGTTAAACTCAGAACTGTAGCTTTGATTTGATTTTATTCTTCCATGCATGGTGAGGATATACCAGCCAATAATTAAGAATGTGAAAAAGAAGCTGCAGTGGAGAGTCAATAATCCAAACACTTCTATATATCAAACCTCCAGACTGTTAGCAAATTTCTTTTTGATAACAGTCTGTTTTCTTTCACACTGACAAAATGACATGACATAACCCTTGGCATTTGAGAAGAATATGGTTGGTTTTTTTTGGATGGATTAGTTCAGGTAAGCAAATCTGATTCAAATATTTAACAGATTGTCCATAAATCTGACATTCATGGGAAGCTGCTAATTCTGAAGTGATCATAAACACTTCACAAATGCAGAGACTTCAGTTAGCACATAACTCACTGAAGACTAGAAACTAGAGATGGTTGCTTCTGACAAATCTTTCATTGATGTGTGTGTCTAAGCATCAAGAATGAACAAAGAGTCAGCATGTTTCATAAAATACTCTCCTTATTGTAATTCTTCTGTAAAAGTATTTGACATGTTTTCAGATTTTTTTCCTTGGATTTACTTTTTGTTGCAATCAATCTTGATTCAACAAAATGCTCTTACCAAAACATTTTTAATAATGAAACAATGTCAGCAGTAAATTTGCATAACCAATGAGTTCTTTCATTGTTTCTTTTTGCTACAGTATTATTCTTTTCTTTGTTTCAGAGTAGTGTCTGCTAGTCAGAGTGGACCAAAGAAAATAGTTTGGTTGAAATGGATTGAAATTCTTCATTAAGGCTTAAAGTTAAAACAATTTATTGGGTAATTCTTCATAATTGCAAAAACTTTGTGCTTCTGGGTTAAAGCTAGGGGCAGCAGCGGTAGTAGTGTGCAGCAGTTAGACTGTTCAGCAAAAATTCCATGCTTTGGAGAAGAAAAAATGAGGTTGTCTGCCCAACAGTAATCCTTCCTGCCCCCTAGAAATGCACTCCTTAAGCTGTCCATGACATTGAAGAGACAATGGGCCAAATGTGTCTGTGAGGACCTCCACAGTAATTCTTGCCATGTCCACTGGGATTTTTCTCTTCACTGGTGGAGTAAATCAAGGAGCAGCCCAAAGATGAGCTGTGTTTAGTTCTGGGGTTGAACTGTGGAGGGCAGGGCAGGGGTGGTGTCACTGAGAGCCATCTCTGTGGCTGCCACCCTCTGCTGCACTGCCACCTGTGTCCAAATCACCTTTTTAACCCCAGTCCAGGCCAGCAGGGCTCCTCTGGAGGTTTTCAGAGCACTGCCCTGAGCCATGTCCATGTGGCCTCCGGTGAAGGCAAAGCAGGGCTGCTGGGGTGGGGTGGGTGTGCCTTGGAGCCCCCTCCAGATGGCTGAATTCAATCCCTTCAGTACTGCCTTTCTGCTCTCTTTGGGGTCTTAATACCTTCCAAAGTCATTCTATCCCCCTACAAAATGAGTGGCACTCACAATGCCAACCGCATCTTGTGTTTAAACAAATCTTGTAGCTAAGTGTGTGTGGTGTCCAGCAGCTTTCCCAATATCTGTCAAAATGCTCAAAATAGATTTTTCCCAAATTTTCCCACCTGTATGTGGACATGAAAGAAGGTTGGTCATGGCTTCCCCATGTATTTTGCAGAAGGCATGAGGACAAATTCCTGCTCCTTTTTTTAAAAAAGAGTTTTAACCCTGATTCTTCTACTGATATGACTCAGAGCTTCTTCATGTTGTCCAAAATAGTGGCATTTTGAAATAATCCAGATCTGTTGGTGCAACTAATGAATGAGGAAAGTAAAACAGAAGATGCAAACTTCAAAAAAAGATTAAAAATATACTATGGAAATAGCCTGTCTAGGTTTTGACAGATGATATTTGAAGACAAATGATTTGTCTTTCAGGCAAAGGCATTTTTAAAAGAAAATTTAAATGTAATGCATGAGGAAGAGTTGTGCTGATCTGAAAGGAGGATTAACTTACATGATCTTGATCATAGGGTCATTATACTGCTACCTTGGAAAAAAACAAACAAAAAAATTTTAACAGGAGGTCAGGGCAGTGGCTTTTAGCAGCTTAGCCCATGGGGGGGGAAACGTGGTGTACAGAGCTGCAGAATGTAGGAATGGCCTGATTGTGGGAGATTAATGGGCTTTGTGGGGAGCAGAGGGCCATGTTGCATTTCTAACACAGTCCACACACCTGGGGAAGGGAGAACAGCCAGAAACAGCTTTCCCCAAAAATGTTTCCCAAAATGGGGTCTGCAGTGAAAACTGTCCAGATCTCTGGTTTGACTTAGCAATCAGATCATGCTGGAGCTGTGACTTTCCAGTCACTTCTGCAGCAAAAAATCTTTGCATGGAATTAAAAAAAAAAAAAAAGTGGTGTTGTTAGATTGATAAAATGTGCTCATCACATAATCTCGTAGCACTGCTCTGACAGAAAAATGTATAACAATATGTGCAATTTATTGATAAATGTCAGCCTAAATAGTCTGCGAGGGAAGGGGGGAGCACAAAGCTATACATTTCCCACAAGCACCCCCTCAGGCAGCAGCTTGAGCAAATACAATACATGCAATGCAATAAACCAAGATTATGGGACTTCACTGCAGACAAGCGTGGCCTTCACCGTAGGCTAAGCAGGCAGTCACCTCAGCACTATATTTAAAGGGGCACTGGAATAACAGAGATAACATGGTCGTTCTCCTGCTCAGACCAGCTCTTCCACAACTGTTTCAATAACACTTGTCTTTCTGTCTGATAGGATCCTTCTGTCTTTTTTGTGTAGAACCTGAGGACCTGCACATCCTGGTGGTGCTCACATGCAGGATTTCCAGCCCTGCTGAGCAGGAGCCTGAGCCTGGCTTACAGCAGAGCTGCTGCCTCCAGCTCCCAGCCCCTCCAGCCTGGGCTTCCCTCTCTGCACTCTGCACATGGGGTTTGACCCTGGGCAGGTGTCCTTGGGCGCCAAAATCTGTCCTGGTTTGAAGGAAAGGTGTCTGCTTCTCTCTGAAATGGAGAATGTAAACCCCTCCCTCCAAATTATAATAATAATTTTGAAATTAAGGGGTTCTCAGGCAAAGATGTGGGAAATAGGAATAACAGTTCTTTACTAGGAAAATTAAAATAGAAATACAGTATTACAAAGAACAATCCCAAAACA
>JANRGV010150926.1:0-11094 GCA_024734035.1 Alethe castanea
ATACAGTTTATAAGTGCACAAAATTAGCCAGCCTCCTGTACGCAAACTATCCTCAATAAAACAATGTAAGGCATGAGGACTCTGAGCTATCTCAGTAGAAGTTAGGTGAAAAGCATCACAGAGGCACATTAAGTTGTGTCTTTATGGGGAATAAAAATCTTCCAAACCACAAAGGCTCTGCAGCCTGGAAATGAATGCAGAAATGTGCTGGCACCACAGCCTGCCGTGGGTCAAACCCTTCTCTCAGCACATCAGCCCTGCTCACTCTAATTTGGGGAGCAGTTGGAGGAACTTTAGGGAGATTGATGGAGTGATTTGTTTTGTTACAATGGCAGCAATATTTTGGGTTTTAGTTTCTCACTCAGCGCTGGGAATTAAATAAAGCAGTGCTGAGCTTAATCTGGAAGAGTTATGGAAGCAGGGTGATTACAAAAAAAAGGTCTAATTTGGTTCCATCAGGGCTGTGTTGGATCAGCTCTCCTCTTTAATGGCTGAGAGCTTTTTGGAAGACAAATTATTATTGTTTGTATTGGAGTAGCAGCTCAACGTGCCAGTGGACAGGGACTGACAGAGTGACAAAGGATCATGAGCTGGGTCCTGCCTCAGGTGATTTATAATCTAATAAAAGAACTCTAGAAACCTTTTGATGGAGTACTGAAATGGTATTATGGCATAATATTCAATGTGGTACACCTAACTAAGCAAACTCATTAATCTATTTGTTAATTTTGAATCCATTTCCCCAAAGCCTCTCTCGCAGACTTTTCAATTATTGCAAAAGGGAAAAACCTTTTTCCTGAGATTACAGGAGAATGTTTCATTAAACAGGAGCAACTGAGGGATAAGGTGGCAAATTACCAGTGTTGCGTGTGCAGAAAAAGAAGTCCAAAACTCCAAATTCTGAAAATTGCTGCTCATCTTTGATTGTATACTGGGAGCCGCCCATTACTTTTTCGTCAGTAAGTGATCCATAATTCAAAGTTGTGATCCTGTCAGAGCTGTAGATTACACCACAGTATGAATTTGTTTTTTGTGGCCCCCTCTGTTTTCCTTTCCAGAATTTCTTCTGTCCTACTCAACTTCTACTGCCTGTTTGAATTTTCCTTCCAAAATGAAGCTCTCAATGTTTGCATTTTTAACAAATTTGATAAACTCTGGAGTATTTCTCTATTTCATTAGTTCTATGGATAACCCTTTTTTTTCCCCCAGAAGTATTTATTTACCTGCTGTTTTCACATCATGTTTACAATTTGTGCCCAGACAAGCCCTGGGAGTGCCCAAGGCCAGAACTTGGAGCACCTGGGACAGTGGGAGGTGTCCCTGCCATGGCAGGGGACATGGATAGGGCTTCCAGGTGCCTTCAACCCAAACCATTCTGGGATTCCCTGAGCAGCCCCTGTGGGCACCTGGGGCAGGTGGCACCTGGCTGTCACCCAGGGCCACGTCCTGGGCCACATCAAGCAAAAATCCTGCAGCAGCAGCCTCAAGAGCCTGCTGCTGAGCAGGAGTTATTAATCTCACTTAATTTAAAATGTATGGCATCTCCTGCTCAAGGTACCTGAGCCAGAGAGGGAAACCAGACAATTTTGACATGATGGATTCCTGAAAAGTGTCACAGTTTCTTGTCAGCTATTTATTCCCCCGGCGCTGACGCGTTAATTCTCTAATACTTTGTTCCAGAATTTTTCTGGGCACTGAAGTTAAATCAGCCATTCTCCAGCTGTCTGTGCCTTCCTTCCCACCTCTTTGTGGAGTTGGGTGTGATTTTTGCCCTTCTCATTCCTCTGGGGCCTCCCCTCTGCTCTGAAAGCAAGGCTGCTCACGAGAGCTGGGCTCTGCTCTGGTGTGGCTGCTGTTTGATTCAGAATTTCTCTGATATTGGCATTTGAGAGCAGGCAGGAGAAACTCCTTGCTCTCTTTTCCTTGCTAGAATTCAAGGAATGAATGGAGCAGGAGAGAAAGATGTCCAGGCTTAGCAGGATTATAATTAAAGAGAACAAAGGTCAAAAATAGAAGGAGGGTGAGAAAGAAAATAAAAACAAAAGACCTAATGTGTCACAAAGTAGCAAGAAGTGGATCTCTTGATTTAAATCACTGATATGTTTTTAGGTAATTTTTAGCTTAAGGTCTTGTTCCTCTCTTTTATTCTTTTTCTGTCTTCAGCAAAAAAAGAAAGTTTTACAGCACTAGGTTGCTAAAAAATACTGCCATTGGGATTTCCCTCTGCCAGACCATCAAAGCACTGTGTGTATCCCAGTATATTTTATAAACAAATAACTATGTGTATATACATCCTCACTCAGCAGAATTGATGGTTGCCAGTGATAGTTCTAAGCCTCCAGTCTAGGTAGAAATAGCTTTTATTTGAAATCCTGGCTGTAGCTCATGGCACATGAGATCCCAGAGGTCCTGAATTGTCATTTGATTCCTGAAAGAAAAATTCATGAGAGCTCAACACTGGACAGCTGGTCCAACCCTTCCCTGGCAGGATGTTATTACAAATCTCCTCTGATATTCTGGTTGGAAGATTTCTGCCAGCACACTCAGCATCAGCCCAGAGACCAAAGCTGGGGCTTGAAGTCCTCATCTCTGATGTGATATTTCTGTCTGTGATAACTCGTTTGGCTCTCTGGGCTTCAAAGGAAAATTGTAACTGCTGCCTTTGTAATCCAAAGAGTTCTTGTGAATTCTCCACTCAGGTTCTGCTTTGTTCTTACACTAAGAACACCAAACTGCTCATTTGGATGGATTTTGGTCTGGTTTTTATTTTTCAGTTTGGTGACTCATTTTCTAGACAAGGTGAAGTAAATAGTTGATGTTTCATGGATGTGCAGTAGATGGACTCATTCTTCTACAATATAGCAGCTTTTTTGTTTTGTTCAATAGCTGTTAAGAATTCTAAAACCTTTTCCTCACTCCTTTTTTTTCACTTACAGTACACTGCATTTAGCAGTCGAAGGGCAAATTTTTCACGATGGTTTACAGGGGATATGCTGTACACCTTCAAAAATCCCCACTAAAATAAAAAAATCATCATGTTAAAACATCATCAACTCAGCTTTGGAGGCCTGGGCTGGCTGCTCTGCTCTTGGGCTTGCAGGATGTTTCTGGCTCATCTGCAGAGGCATTTTAAACATTTTGATCGTGCTCAGGACTTGCCCTTTTGTGGCTGGCAGGGCTGAACCTGTGGAAAGATCAGGAGTGGCTAGGGTGGTTTTTTGGGAAAGGTGGCTAATCTGAGGTGAGCACAGGGAGGAGAAATGTCATGCCAGGAGTCCCTGTGTGTTTGGAGATGAGTTTTCTGGGGGAAGGCACCAGGCAGAGCTGGGTGCAGGGCACATGGCACAGAAATGGAGCCTCAGCCAGCAGCATCCCTGGGGGTTTGTGCTGGGGTTTGGGACAAGGACTGCTCCTTTCTAGGCAGAGCAGGGCTGTGAAGTAGAAAATACAGAGGTGGAAAGGCCAGACAAAGGGCTGGAGGGCTGACTCAGAGGATGTCTAATCCATGCTGAGCTCTGCCTGCTCTGCCTGGCAGGGGTGTCCCTTCCCCAGGGGTGGGAACCCTGCCAAGGTTTGCTTTGGGCTCTTTCTCCTTCCTGGCTCCCAGAAATTCAAATTTCCTGAGCTATCTCCACCTCTGTGTGCTTCTGTCACCTGTCCCTCGCTGCTGACTCTGCCCTTCCTTGCTGAACTGCTGATCCATGGTGCTGTCCTGGGTGCCCTGCTTTGGACATTCTGCCAAACCCCTCTGGCCAAAAACAAGGCAGGGAATCATCCTGAGAATCAGAAAGGGGAAGGTAAAGGATTGATGACAGACTCTCACACCGTGGGCACAGATATGGATGAAAAGTTTATGATCATAAAGACAAAAACACCCAAAGGAACGAGGTCTGGCACTGAATAATGGGATAGTGCCAAAGATTTTCTGTAGCTGGAGGAGAAGTGCTGTAGTGTCTCCTGGGTGGAGACAGGAAATGGATAAAAATTGTAATGTGATCTGGATTAAAAAAAAAAGAGAAAAGATGAAACTTTGCCATTACACAGAAAGGCAGTGAGAACTGTGTGTCACTGAGAGCAGGAATATTGTTACACAACTCCTGGGAGGGAAGAAACAAAACTCCATTATCCTATAGGATGTGTTAAAATATGTACCAGCTGATCAGAGATGGTTATTCAGAATATTGCATGTGATTTCAGGTGCTGGCCATCGATTAGGGAGTTTGTGAAAAAGCTGCTCTGCTATCAATAGGAAGGAATCTATAATATAAAATGTCAGAAAAATGAGTAGGCAAGTTTTTAATGAGGTGCAAATTAATTGCCATATCTGTGCAAAGAGGTTGAAATGAGGGGAGAATAAAGCAACCAAGATTTGGAGCAGGGGAAGGAGTAACAAGGGATGGGATGGGGTGTCCTGTTCCAGGGCCAGCTCTGAGCAGCACCTGTGTCACTCAACCCCCTCATCCCTGGCTTTGGGGGTGAATTCCCATCACTGCCTGAATTCTGCCCCCAAGACATTTCAAAAAGCCCCCAGGCTGTTTGTGAGAACACTTTCACTTTGTTTGGGCTGGAGCCAGGGGTGGCAGGACTCTCTGAGGCTGTGAATCCCAACAGGAGGAAGGAGGATGCTCCACAGGGATTGCTGCAAGGCAACCCTGGAGTGGAATGAGCAGTTCAAAAGCAGTCCAGCCCTGTCCAACCACACCACACTGAACATGCTGAACATGGGAAAAGCCAACAGTCACTGGAAAAAGCAGAGGAGAAAACAAGAAAAATAGTTTTTCAGGTGATGAAGAGTTCACATGTGATCCTTGAAGGATGTTTTTAATACTGGGCATTTTAAGCACAGTTCTATTTCTTTATTTCTTTATTTCTTTATTTCTTTATTTCTTTATTTCTTTATTTCTTTATTTCTTTATTTCTTTATTTCTTTATTGCTTTATTGCTTTATTGCTTTATTGCTTTATTGCTTTTTTCTTTATTATTTCATTTTTTTTATTTTTTTAAAAATTTCTTTATTTCTTTGCTGCTGCTGGACAGCAAAGGCCCCTGGAACTCTGCAATTTGTGTGTAATTCACATGTGTGTTTAGAGTGAAGCAGGCCACAGATTTGTAGATTATTTAATGCAGCAGAGAGTGAAAATGGAGAAAGGGCAGAATTTTCTAACAGGGAATTCCATCAGCAGAGTACTTACCAGTGGGAAATAGGGGTTGTGTGGCATTTAGAGGTGAAGGCAGGTGAGAATCTAGAGTAATTTGAAAAAATACTGATGTGGGGTTTGCGGTGTCTGATCTATTTTGTCTTAGAGAAAGCTCTTAAATGTGAAAAACTGATGTCTTTGGGGGAAATTCATACCTAACACAGATTGGTGTACCTCTAGTGTTTCAGAAAAATGATGGCATCCTCTATCTGCTGAAGAATCTAAAATTTTACTGGGGGCAGCACCTGAAAAGAAAAATAAGACATCCTGGTGCACAAACACACCCAAAGCAAAGAGCTGTTATGATCAAATATTTAGAAATTTAAATGTGCTGCCAAAGTGTAGCTCATTAAAACAGTGATTAAAAACCTGTTTCATAAGTGATGCTGTAAATTGATCTGATTTCCTAATTTTGTGCAAATTTTTGTTATCTTTTACCACTTTAAAGGAGCACTATTATTAAATTGCATTAAAAATTAAAAAGCCCACATCAGTTACACATTTTTTTTTTTTTGCCCAGAACAATGAAATTATAGCCAATGTTATGAGTGACTGAAAAAATATATGTACACTCATGCATAAACCCCAGCAACCCTGTGCTGTGTTCTGCAGTGTTAAAATTCTGGGAAAAACTTTCTGACAACATTGTAAAACTTTTAAAGTTGTTTCCTTTTCCACAAAATATCCAGTGTTCAAGGAAAAAGCCGTTTATCATAGAAAACACATTGTATAACAAAGCTACAATCTCTAATTAATGCAGGAGATTTTCGCTGTGCGTTGAATCCCAAATTTGGAATTATCAGCCAGCAAGGTAATTAAGGATAAAGCTGCTGGAGATAAGTAACTCTTCAGCCATCTTCTGGGTGACATGTGAAAGCCTCTAAACACTCCTGTGAGCAATTAATCTTCCAGAACTCACCCCATGTGCAGATTTTGAGCAGATCCAGTCCTGAGCTGCACAGCACACGCTGAAATTTCGGTTTTGGACGTGGAGCTGGCATCACATCTTGGGTTTTGCCTCAGTGGGTCCTCCATAAAAGGTTGATTCTTGAGACAAGAGGAATAATATGTGCTGTTTAATTGTTTATTAGCACGGGAACTTCACACGGTGGAAGGAATGATTGTTTATTGAAACGAGACCTTCAAGGGAGTCTTTAATTATAAAACAGCTTGATATTTTAAAGGAAATGACAGCAGCAACAGAAAGAACAATTTACTGTGGGTAGCAGGTTGAGTATAGCTTGGGGCCTATTAATCAGTCGTGCATAGCAACTATCCCATAAAGAAACTGGAATTAACATGCAGAAAATACTGCTTCTGCAGGAGGATTCAAAGAAACATGGCTGGGTTTTAAATTGTAATTAACAGTTGCATCATATGACATGGAGAGGAGCCAAAGCAGTGCCTGCCTCAAACTGGAGATGGGCAAAACGAAGAAATCAGTGCCCAGGTTTGGAACCCCCCAAGAACAAAGTAGTGGCAAGTGCTGAGGAAATGGGGATACATTTTTTGCTGATGTTGGTGCTGAGACACAAACCAAGGCTTTTTCTGGTTTTTTTTTTTGTTGCTGTTGTTGTTTTGTTTTGTTTTTTAATTTTTTTTTTGGGCATCTCCAGTTTCAAAGGCAGAGATTTTATTCACCCCAGAGCCCTGCACAGCAAAGTCCAGGGCTGGAATTAAGTGGCAAACTCAGCTCCAGAGCTGCCCAAACCCTGTAATCCTGAAAGCAGATGATGCTTTTGGTCTTCAGAAATTCCCTGTAGTGATGTTTCCTTTCTTCACAGCTGTCAGGGAGAGGGCTGAGGGATTTCATCCCAAGAATTTCAGGAACCATTTAATGGCTCCATTTGCTCCTCAGCCAAAACAGAATTTGGGGACTTAATCTGGTGGCTTTTCCTAGAACAATTGAGATTTCTTCTGTGTAGACTCAGGGATGAAAAATTCTGGTTAAGCTCTGAGGTTTCTTTTCCGTTTTGGTTCATCTCATTGGGGGTTCTGTGCTTGTGGTATGCCAGGTAATTAGTTTCTAGGTAAATTAATCTTCAAGTGACACCAGGAGGTGGGAAGTTAATTCTCACACGTTCCTGGTTCCTTTCTGACTCTCTAATTATTCCTGAGAGTTGTAGGGGCTGTGTTCTAGAAAGGCAGCTCAGCATGGGGTTAAGCAGTGCCCGAGCACAGGGAAAAGGGTAAAAAATTACCATTTTTGACAGGCCCACAGCTGCTTGGAGATCGTCGTTCCCCAATTTTCATTTCTGTCCTGTTGGTGTTGTAAATTATTAATCAAACAGTGATTACCTGTACAATCCTCTGAATTTCCAGAGAGCTTTCTTAATGTGAGCTAACACACCTGTCATGTGCTCGAGAGAAGTTGTGAACCCTCAGCCAAATTTTTCCCTTTTATTCTGCTGCTGCATCTTGTTTATGAGTCAAGAGTTTGGCATGCAGGGAAGGAGCATGATTTTGCTGTGAATTAAATAGGAAAAGGAAAGGCTTGTGATACAGGTTGAAGAACAGAAGAAAATGCTGGCTTGGGTGCCCATAAAAGATCTGCACAATGTAAAAATAAAGTGAAAATTCTGCAGGCACCATGGTTAGAGGATAAAGCTGAAATTGCATTAAAATAATAAGGAAAGAATTAAAATAAAAGACGTGGGGAAAGCAAGGAGATATCAAGATAGCTGTGAAAAAAATACAGGTGGCAAGAATTTTTGTAAAATCCTATGAGAGTATAATTGAATTTTGGGGATGTTTAAGACAAGTAAATGTAAGTGATGTCATCAGATCTTAAAAAAGGAAGATAAGTTCAGCTGCAAGGTCTGAAGTCTCTCTGGAAAGATTCAAGATGAGGTCAGACAGGTAGGATTGGGAAAGGTTTGCATTATTTTATCTTCTTCAATTGCTGGAGTTGTGTTTGATTTGCCATGAGTAGAGGAGATAAAATACATCAGTGATCAGGAGAAATAAGGCCCTGACAGCACAGGTTTAACACTTACACTCAGAGTGGGAAGGGTGTAAATGCCTCAGTACAAAATAACCTTACTAATTTAAGAAAAAATCATGGGATATATTTTCTTTTCTTTGAGTTTTTACAGAGGAATTGTTACTTTTCTAAACCCAGAAAGTATTGTTTTACTTTTGTTCCCCATCAGCCTTGGAGGAGTTCAAGACTGAAAGACTGAAAGAGCAAATGTAAAAAATATTTTCCCACCTTCTTCTTACCTTTTGACCTTTTCAGAGAAGAAAAGCAAAGTCTCGTGTGGAGACAGCAAAGAGAGGAGCTGTGGAAGGGAGAGGCACCAAGGTGAACACAAGAGAACTAAACCTCCAAAGTCAGCTTTTATCTGAAGGCAAACTGGAGCAGAGCAACATTTGAGACAGAGAAAACTCAGCAAGGCAGATTAAAATGACAGCTCTGTCAGCATTTCCATGCAGGATCCTTGAGCCTTTCTCAGTCCAGCAAATTCCAGTGCATTCCCTGTTTGCAGCAAGCTCCAATTTCCAGTGCTGCTGGACACAGAGCTGTTTTCATTCCATCACTTTTGGAGCTCAGCTGCATCTGCTCCCTCTCAAACCTCAGCGCTGGTGCTGCACACTCCTTTTTTCCTGCTGCTTTTCCCCACCTTCTACCCCAGAGCCTGCTTTTCCTTATTGATTTCTGCATTTTCACTTGCTTTACAAGATGTAACAGCTCCTGCTTAGGCCAGAGGGTCTCACCTTGCTCTGGGCCACAGGGATGTAAATCCAAACCTTTTTTTCCTGCCTCCTCCACTGCAGGATTTTAGCAGAGCACACAAACCAAACAGATGCCACCCACTCATTTCCTTCCACTGTGAAACAAACACTTGGAATATTTTTGTTAAAAGCAAAGGGGTTAATTAATAAATTGACAAACCTTTCTGTTATTGCTAGGTCAGAAAGCTGTACAAATGCAAAGATTTATTCTGAGGTGGATTTTGCCACGTGCTGAGCACTGTGGAGCAGCAGGGGAGTTTGGCTGTCTCAGTTTCAGGTGATGCTGGCACTGGTGACATCTTTGCCTGTTGGTTCAGAGCAGAGAGAAGGTCACTGGGTTCCCTCAGTGACAGAAGAAGAGCTGAGGACCCAAATATAAGAAGGCAGCATTAACTGAAATAGATGAAGAGGTAATTAACCTTCAGACTTGTCAGTATTTCCAAGAACTTTCTCTGTGTCACTGTATTGTGAATTTTTAGGAAGATTTATTTTTCACCAGGCCAATTTTGCTCCATCCTCCTCATGTAAAAATCTAAGCATTACAGCTCACTTAGAGAAAAAAAAAAAAAAAGAGGCAGGATAATACCTTGGTGATTTCTTAAGAGATCTCTTCCCACAGTTATAGGTATCTTAGAAAGGAAATTGATGCATCTTCCTTTCTTCTTTGTGTGTTCTTGGTGCCACAAGCTGTGCACAGCATGCTTTCAATTAATTTAAACTAACTTTCCATCTGCTCCAACAAATGTAGGGTTTGAGTGAAAGGCAGTATGATGGAGTGACACAGAATCTGCTGATAGCCACTAATGTGGGAGCCAGTCTGCTGTGGAAAATGGAATATCCAAAGTGTTCCCTTTCTACTCCATATGAAAGGCTCACTTTAGTGAAAAATGATTATTGTTTTCAATATTTGCCTAATCAGGATGGGAAAGGAAAGCTTCAGTGCTGGAGGTGGTGATTTACATTTTACAGAGTGTGGTAATGTGGAGAGCAGGATGTATCAGATCGATTCCTTTTTAATTGCCACTTTCATCAAGCTTTATGGTATGGAATTATTTCATTATGTTTCTACACTTAAAACAAAACCACAAAAATGCTGAATATGATTGGAACTTGGAAAGCTTTGGCTTTGCTATCAGCTTGATCGGAATACCATGCATGTTGCAAATATTTTGCTTTTCCCCAAGGAATTGAATTCCAACAAAGGTATTTAAATTAGAAAAGCCAAGGCCACAGTAAAACAGCAACAATGGCAACATTCAAGTAATGACAAAGACTAAATTATAGTAAATGTGTACAATTAAAGCCTTTTGCTATTAAATGTGTGGACTTTAAGACATTAATTGGTCCTTTGTGTGTGGGCTTTAGTGGGGGGGTTGTGCTATTGGCTTTTTTTGGGAGCTGATGGTGTTTTTTCTTTATTTTTTTCAGTTATAAAATAGGAACTAACTGTGATTCTGGTACCAGCCTTCAAGCAATAGCTATTTAAAGCCATGTGGTAATTAAGTTTTACCTGCAGCCCAACCTTGTTCCCAATTGAGCTCAGGAGAATATGTTTATGGCTTCCCCCCACCCCAATTTAAATTAGCACATGAATTTGCAAAGAGGAATTAATTTGGACCCTGCTTCCTCCATCCATGTATTTCTTACTTTAAGTACTGTTCTTTCAGCCCTAGTTGGCCTCTTCAACTGGTCAAACCCATGAAAATCAGAATTCTGGGGCTTGGTGAGATGTGCAAGGAGCTGTGGTGGAAAAGATAAGAAACTGCTTCTTGTAATTCATACCTCAAACTCAACACCACTTGCACTTAAGAGTGGATTTCATGGAGAATAATTCTGTATAATCCTGTGTAGATTCATGGAAATTGATGCCATGTTTTCATGGCAAAAATGTACCTGCAGTCAGGGCAGATTCTTCCCTACTGCTGCCACCTCTGTCACCTCAAGCACTGGCAGTTCTTGGTTTGGGGGTGTTTTTCTGTTTGTTTAATTTGATTTTTGTTTTGTTCCTTTTATTTAAAACCTCATTCTTGGCAAGGCTGAGCATGGGTTGAATTTCAGGTGGCTTCAAAGCCTACCTGTAGATCAAACAGTGTAATTTATTAATTTCCTTCCTTCCTTCCTTCCTTCCTTCCTTCCTTCCTTCCTTCCTTCCTTCCTTCCT
>JANRGV010151110.1:0-11082 GCA_024734035.1 Alethe castanea
GTTTTTAACATCCCCCCAATTCCTGCAGCCTACAGAAACAGGAATTTCCACAAGAGAAATGAGGGCTTTGTATTGTCACCATTATTTCTGCATTTAGGCCATAAATGCTGCAATCAAACATATAGATTATCACTGCATCTTCAATCCATGGCTGCATTTTATAAGTTATGAACTTTTTGTGTGTTATCAAAGAAGCTTCTGAATTAGAAAAAGGGGGAAAATAATTCCTTGCTCCAGCATTTCTTTAATTATGAGGATCTTTATTCAGGTTTCCCCTCATGGTTTTTTTGTGTACCCCAGGCAGGTTATTTTATGAATACCAAGGGACTGGTTCTATTTTTTCTTGCCTCAGTGGGTTGTGATGTCAGTGGAGTTACTTTGAATAACCCTATTATAAAATAGGTCAGGATCAGGTATTTTTAATGGATGAAGAGTGTGGTTATTACCCCTTATTAAAATTTCCCATTGAGCTTTATAAACTTTTGCAATGCATCAGCAGAACTTGTGATGAAAGCTCTAAAAACCAAAGCTTTAGTTCATTATTATTATTTATATATTCAATGTTTTGCTGTTATCCATTGCCCTGTAAGTCTCATTTCATGGTCTGGTCTGAAGGGTCATGGGCAATTGTATGATTTGGTTGCTTTGCTCAACTCTCCCAACATCTTCTCCATTGGAATTCTCACCACTAACTTAGTTATATAATAATTTATATAATGAATTATATAAATGAAAATAAATAAATCATGTGTTTTATCATAGTGCTGGCTGAACACAGACCTGGCTGTGCTGGGCACTGGGAAACTGAAAATGAGACCTAAAACACAGCAAAAAGCCAAAAAAACTTTGGCAGAATGAATTAGATGGACAACAACAAGGCTGGGAGAGGAAGAGACACCCAGAGGGAGCAATGAGATCCTGCAGAAAATCCATTTTTCCTGTTTTGTTTCGATTTCAGTGGAGCAGGACCTGGCTGCAGCAGGATTTAACCCCTCATAGAGCTAAACCAAAAAGGAGGGGAGGGTAGCTGCAAGCACTCAGCCAGTTTAGGTGAAAAACAATTCAGTCTAAGAGCTGCAGGGGGTTTTGGATGGGTCCAGTCTGATGAATAACTCATGCTCCAAGGGCAGCAGCATTGTCTAAAATTGTTTCCTGCTCCTGCTGTCCCCCCCAGCCACTCTGGCACCTTTCACCATTTCCCTTTGCTCTCTCATGATCCAATCCAGCAGTTCCCTTTCCCACCTTTCCAAAGGTGTCTCACAATGCAGGACCAGGATGCTGGTGGGCAATAAACATTCAATTTTAGACCCAGACAGCATCTCCCACCCAAATCCCACCCCTGTGGGAGCTGTGGGCACAGAACCCCCCAATTGGCAGCTCTGGGGCTCCAGAACTGGCAGGAAAGGCTTTGGCCATGAGAGGGGGAAGGCAGCAGCAGTGCTGGAGCTCTCTGTGCATCAGACACGGGGGATGCAGAGAATCATGGAATGGTTTGGGCTGGGAGGGACCCCAGGGGAGGCACAAGTGGCTCAGAGCCTCCTCTCACCCCACAGGTTTTGGAGGAGCTGTGGGGTGGAGCTCAGGGTGTCTCATTAGAAAGAGAAGAAACACCTCACTTGCTCACCTCCATGGCAAAGTTCTTAAACAAAGGCCAATAATTAACCCCAGGAGATTTTTCCCTTTTCCCAGCTTCTCCTGGAGGGCGCTGGGAGCTGCCTGATTGCCAGATCAGGCCTGGATACCCGAAATTACAGGCAGAGCATGTGCAGGACCGTGGCAAATACAGCTTTTTTAAGACCTTGTATTTTTTGCAGCGGGGATGACAGAGCTGTGTGTTCCCATCAAGGAAGAGGTGGAATGCTGGAAGCCTCACTGGAAGTGTGGTGCTGCTACACATGTTTGGGATCATTATTTGGTTAATGACATTAATGAATTTGTCCAGCCTGCTGCAGCAGTTCAGTTCCATCATCATTCTGTTCTTTGGGAAAATGTTAAAAGCATAAGCTGAGGGGAAAGAAAAAAAAAAAAAAAATCAAACTGATTTCCCAGCCAGAGAAAACTATTGCATCTAAATTGTACATTAGCTGGGCTGTGTTCCACACAAAGGAACATGAACTTCTGCTGCACCATTTTTTTTCATATTCAAGATAATTATGTATTTGTCCTTGCCTTACCTTGTTCCTTTTTTGCAGCTCTAGTTACTTTTTTCTAATAAGAACTCATTTAAATGCTCAGATTAATAAAAGGACTGGTCAATGTGATAGGTTATTCGAACAAAATCATGTGCTAAATCCTCCTCTGCTGTTAACTGATTCCACTCCAAATGATGTGCAGCAGCTGAGGGCTCAGCCCCACAGCATTTCTGAATAAATAACACTTCTAGTTTTCATTGGTGTGTCCTTTCTGGGTGGTTTTTAACGTGGATCATTGAGTGGGATGAGGGAACAGGGGTGTGGGGGGTGCCCAGGACATTCAGAGCCCTTGGTGGACCTGACCAGCCTCATGTGGGTCCCCCACTGGGGTCTGTATTTAAGCTCAGCCCTGGGGTCTTTATCTGGTTTGAACTCTGGACCTAATCCAGCTGGATTGGCTTCTCCAGCTGCACCTTGGACCTGCTTTGTCACCACAGGCTGGTTTGGTGGGCTCAGCTCTTGCTTACCCCTGACCCTGCCCTGCCCAGGCACCATGGGCTGGCTCTGGTGGGGAAGACCCAGCCTGTGCTGGGTTCCTGTTGGAAAGATCCCAGAGGCTCCTTGGGATGTGCTGCTAAGGGTATTTTCCAGCCTGAATGACTCTCTGTTTTGGAGAAACCTTGTATTGATGAATTATTTTTAAATTTTTTTCTACTTAAGTCTTAAAAGATGTGTAAGAAACAATGTGAGTGTCAGTACTTATTGCTCCTGTTTCTGCACCAGAACTCCCCAGGTTTTAGAGGCATTTAAATACCTGTGGGCTGTTCAGATGGTGACTTTACACCACCCTCATCTCTAAAACGCTTTTGCCCTTCTCAGACATCATTTGACAGCAGTTTTCCTCAGCATCCCCTTTCTGCCTGGGACTGACTGCAGCAGGTGGCACCTCCTGTGCTCCTCTTCCTGCATCTCTTGTGGGAGTGTGGCCTCGTCCCAGGGGTGCTGTTTGTCAGCAATCAGCAGGGCTCTTGTGTCTCCAACAATGGAACCACGGCGAACACAGCTTCGCACAAAAGACTCCGTAAAAAAAGCAGATTATCGAGTGCAAAACCCATAATAATCCTGCTCAAATTCCACAAGGTAAATTTGCTCACGTCTCTGAAGGACAATAGGATTGTCATGGTGTTTGGGGAAAATAAAAGTAACTCTAATATTGCATGAACTTCCTGCCTTTTTTTTCTCCCTTCTGCTGGTTTGTCTCGAGACTGCTGCAACAAATCCTGTGTCTGAGCAAATCATCCAACGTGATTAGACCTTGGATTCCTGCTTGTAGATGAGCCTGGAGGAGAATGTCCAAGATCTTTGAAGCTGAAAATTGAAAAATGAATAGCAGAGGGAAGGCAGATCTCGGAGCTCGTGTACAGCACTGCGGAATGCTTCACGAAACCCCTCTGTAATTGCAGTTAGCAGATCAGCCTCTCCCGGGGTAATGCCTCGCCTTCCTCGCCTCCTGCCTCGTCTCTGCTGAAGCAGGGAGGCAAAATCAAGTCATAAGCATGTTTTAACCTCTAAATTTCACTCTACCTGTAAAACAAGAGGTTGCATTAACCTTTGCGAGAGGGAGTAATAGCTGATAATTTATATGTGCAATTTGAGGGAAGCACGGTTCCGTGGGGTGATTACTGCAATAAATAACTGAGCTAGAACACCCTTGGCCTAACATAAACTCAACTTCATTTTTCCCAATGAGGAGTGGAGCTGGGAGGGCCTGGGGGAGGGAAGGAAGCTGGAAGGGAAGCAGCTGCAGCTTTCCCATGGAAGCCAAAGAGATGGGGAGACAAGGATTTAGGAGGCAATAGATGAGATCCCAGTTTTTTTTCTGCAGTAATATCAGTGTGTTCCCTCTGTGTTAGGACAAGCAAAAATAGAGAGGCAGTAGCAGAGGCAATATATGCTATTGTACAGGTAAATTGTTTAGGGCAAGAACTGTCCTTTAGTTTTATGGGAACATTACCTGGCACAACCTTGTTCAGTCCAATGAGTAGAATTTCACTGAGCTGTGAGCCAAAGTGATGGCAATACTATTACACAGGTAATAAGAAGTCTATGACCTTTGATAAATATTTTTGGCTTAGCTTCATTTTAATTTAAGAATGTCTATATGTAGCAGAAACATCCATCAAGGTAAAACCTCCTTTCTAAACCAGTGAAATGTTGGTTCCCTCTGCCAGCCCTGCAGTGTGCTTTGCTGCAGGAGCAGTGCTTGGTTTATCTCTTCACTGTGCCTTTTCTAATCTATATTTTTTTCCCCACCCCTGTCTGTTGCTAAGCTTAATAAATAAAATACAGGAGAGCCCAGTAGGAAACACATTCCAGGAGAGAATTTGCTGGGTTGAGAGGCTGTTGTAAAGAACAGTGGAGTCTCTTTACACCCATTTGTGACTTTGCCCTGCCCCACTTGCCCAGCCAAGCTGCCCTCACCCAGCCAGCCCTTGTTATTCCTGGGGCTATTATGGGAGAGCTGAGGTGGCTGTGATCACTGGGATTTTTAATTTTTTTTTCATGTTTAAAACCTAGCAGTAACTATCCAGCAGCCTTGTTCCACTGGCCTGGTGCCTGTGGCCATAATGAGCATCTCTAGCAGGGAATTGCTGCTCACTACAGATGAGGGAGCCTGTAGTTTAGTCCTCATCAAGCTCCTGGGTGTATAATCAAGGAGAAGTTGACAGAGAAATTAGAGTTGAATGCAGAAATGATTTATTGGTTTTCTTTCCATAGCAAAGAGTTTGGTTTTTGTGGATTTTTTTTAACTTAAAATATTTTCTTTGCTGAAAATCCAAATGTGTCATTCATTTTGGGGTTTTTAACACCTTTTCAAACTCTGCACTAGGAGTTCTGGAAATATTCTAAATTAAGAAAATCAGAGTCAAACTCTTTTGGTTTTTTTGTCAAGTGATTATTACTCAGATGTGACCTACCTGCCAAATACTTCATGATTTTCTTCCCTAAAACTATTTCTCAGTGCTTAGCTCTCCTGCAAAAAGCCCACCCACCCCCACTGCCCACAGCTGAATCTCTGAGACAATAACACTTAACTCAGGTGTTTCAAAAAGAACAGACCTCTCCTGACCCTCAGCATGGAGATTCCACCTTTTCCAGCCACATAATCAGCCTGGTCCTCTGAGGGATTTTTTGGGCCGAATTTTGGATTCAGATGGAGCCCAGCATGGAAGCTGGGTGGGTGACCTGGTGTAGATCTGGGTGGTGAAACTCAGGGGTGAAATGAGCTGTGAAGGTGCTGCTTAAGCTCCCACAACTTTTTTTTTTTTTTTTTTTTTTGGCCATGGCACATGAGGGAGATTTAAATCCTTAATAAAATTGGCTCTTCAGGCCATAAAGGTAACCCAAGTTCTGTTGTCCTCTCCAGTGTCTCTGATGGAGTCCATGAGCCACAGTGCCTGTTAGGAGGAAAAAATAGCTTGTGACAGGTGATTTTAGTGGAGCTGACAGTAATGTATGGGAAAAAAAAGCATCAGACCCTCTGAGATGTTTGTGTCTCCACCCTGGACACTTGCAAAGTTTTCCTCTCAATGCTTTTAACTTCCAGCAGCCCAGCATTGAAGAGCAAAGTACTTTGTTGTTGTTGTTATTGCTGTCTGACTTCAAACAGCAGCTGGAAACAGCAGCTAGGAAATAATCAGCTGTAAATTAGATCAGTACACATGCCTTGGTCCTGCTCTGCTGGGGGAATGTTGTGCAAGGAACAGCTAGATTATCCAAGGTCTTGATTAGGGCTGAAGAAATAAGAATAAATTGCCTGGATGTGTCTCAGAACATAACAACGCACCAATTTTTCGTCTAGAAATATATTTAAAATTTCTTTGCATTTACATGATCCTGCTGTTGAGATAAATATATTTTTTTTTCCCACAAGTCTTGTTAATGCAGGCCCATTAGGATTTCTCAGCTCTGTGAGTGGTGGGATTGCAGGAGCCTTGCTGAGCTGACCCACTGGGGACCTGCACACTTCTCCAGCTTCCCACCCAGGCCATGGGAACAGCAGAACTCACAAACACATCAGAAATCTGCCTTAATGGTGAGGGTTAGCTTAGAGGAGCCCTCTGTGACATGTGGAAATGTGCCTTTTTCCTTCAGGAAGCCTTTTCCTGTTGGCTGGTTCCCTGGTTAAGATGTTTTGCTGTTCTCTTCCCAAGCCCCTGTCAGGATGTGCTGTCTCATTTCACTTTCTCTGCAGGCACTCTTTGAGGTGATAAAATTCTTCATCAAAGCCAGTAGGACTTCCACTGAAAACCATCACGATTCCATTATTTATGATATAAATTCCTATATTTTCCAAAGTTTTGTACTATATTTTCAGAGTTACAGTTTGTTGTATTTTCCAGTAGAAATGTGTGGTCAGCACCATAACTATCAGAGAATTCCAGAATGGTTGGAAGGGGAATTAAAGATCAGCCAGTTCCAACCAGGGACTTTTTCCACCATCCCAGGCTACTCCAAGCCCCAATGTCCAACCTGGCCTCAGACACTTCCAGGGATCCAGGGCATCCCCACCCTCATAGGGAAGAATTTTACTTTCTAGCAGGGATTTCATGAAAGCCTCAACTCCATTTGTTTCTCCATAGTTTCCTATTAAAAAGCAAAATAATCAAGAAATCAAATCTTTCCTGGAAAGTTATTTTTAAGCATTTTTTTTCTTGCTCTCACTGGAGAGGTAAAACAGCCTTGTTTCCAATTATGGAATAATTTGTGTAATATAACAGGATTTCTGGATTTATTGTCTTGTGTTTTGTTTAGCTCCCGACAAAAGCAGTTTGTTGTGAGGAGAAATAAATGAACGGTGCTATGAGCTTGATGGGGATTGTTTTTGGGGAATTTTTGCCTGCTGAATTCACATTTTGTGCACTGCTGAAGATCTGCTTTTGAAGGATTTAGAACTGAGGTATTAGAATTGGTGAGAAATGAGGGTGAGGGAGTACTGGGGCACCTGGGAATTTCACAATGGGGTTTGCACTGATGAGGAGAAAAGATTGGCTGTTTTTTATTAAAAAGCCTTGTCCAGGTGGCGAGGCTGTGTGTGCTCCAATGCTGAATATTTCCTTCTGTTTGCCTGACACAAAACTGACTTTCACAACTGATTTTTTTTTTCCTTTTGCTCAATCCTATAAATACTGCATGTTTTTGAAATGGGAGCTGTTCCATAAAGCTAAAATTAGTTTAGACACTGTCATACTTTTGGAAGGAAATCTGAGTGCTGCTCAGTGGAAGTGACATTGGGTTGTACTGGAGTGAAAGGCTGGATGATGGTTTAAATGCCCCTCTGGAACACGAATACAGACATTTTGATTAATGTCTTTGTCATGGGCAAAGATTATTTAGCTAATGATTTGCAGTTTCCTTTGCCTGGCTGCAGGAAATTGCCAAATCCCTGAGTGCAAGGGAGGAGCCAACAGCTCGAAGCCATTGGGTTATTCATGTGCTGTCAGCACGTGCCCAAAGCTCCTCTGCATCAGGCTTGAAGCTCACAGGAGAATAAAGCTCATGGAATGCCAAAAATAAAAATATCTTCTATTCATGTTTTGATTCACAGGGCTCAAAAGGCCAAGGTTATTTGGGAAGGCAAATGCCATAAGTGCTATTGTCTCCCCCTCTTCCTCCTTCTCTCTCCTGCTGAGCTGGGGGTCCTGGTCTGGAATGTCCTTTTGGCCATGTGGGACCAGCTGTCCTGCCTGTGTCCCCTCCCAATTTCCTATGCAGTGTCCTGGCCACCCTGGCAGCACAAAAATCAGAAAAGGCCTTTGGTTCTGCTCAGCAGGAGCACTTCCTTTCTCAGCCTGTCCTCAAACCACAGCCCTGGAGGGGAAATGAGCTCCCCCAGCCCCAAGGAGCACAATGGGGTGAAGAAGGGGGACTTGGGGCAGCCCCAGTGGGGAGGGGACAACAGGACAGTGCCATCAGCATCCCCTTCCCTCCAGGGGCTCAGGCAGAACAAAACTTCAGTTCTGCAATGCTAAATGTCTTTATCAGCAGGGATCTTAATGCTCACTTCCATCAGTAGGACCAGCTGTGATAATTCTGAGCGTGTGAAAGAGCAGCAGCCCCTGCTCAGTGCCATTTTTAGCTTCAAAACTCATTTTGAGCAAAATGTGAAGTTCTCTGTAAGCAAATTCATTTCTCCAGCCCTGTTGTGTACAGCCTGTCCCCTTCTGTTCTAGATACACTTTTTATTTTTCTTCTCCTCCCTCTTCATTCTCAGCTTTCAGAAAGACAGAAATGGAAGGGGCCATTCGAGGTTTAAACAACTTAAGCAGTTACTTTTAAATTATCTTAACATGTTCAAAAACCTTGCCAGATTTACCCTTTGGAAGGTAATAAAATAATTTTGAATAGAATGTGACCAGATAAAATGAATATGATTTTATTATTCATGAATACTTTAACCTGAATGCTTTAATGCCTACATCTCTCTATTATATTAAATAATAGGGAAACATAAAACTGTCACACTGGGGTTTATAGATTGATTTTCTCTATGGATTTCCCTTATGCTTTCCTATAGCAGTCCCTGCTGCTGTTAATAAAGCTATTCCTTGGATAATTTTTCATGTTAGTTATGTTCTCCCTCTGTTGAATACTCCAAAGCCCCTTCCTGTATGGTTGAGGGATTATCCCTCTTCTCACAGGGAACACACAAATAACTTCATGTGTATCTGCCTTCCTCTTTTTTTTTTTTTTTTTTCATGTATTCTCTGGGCAATTTTTCCCCCCAGACATCCCACTTGATGGTAGAGTTTGGGAGTGATGTTCAGGTATTTAGGTGAGGCTCCATTAAAGTTAATGAGACGTGGTTGAATGCCTGCATTACCAATACCCTTTACTGTTTATTGTCTGCCTTAGAGGAAAGGTCACAGTGGCTCCTTGCTCCTGGTCCTGGATCTTTACCTTCTCCTTTAGATCTTGGAGGTCACAGAGAGAGAAGAATGAAAGGCACAGGGCCTTGCAAATCTTCCTTCAGCTGCTGTAGTTGTCCTGTAGCTTCAGTTCCTTTTGAAAAGGAGCTGTAGGAATTACAAACCTAAGAAGAGCTGTTATCCCAAATTGCCAAAAGCACAGTGAGGGCAAGTTACTGCTGAAGAAACACAAGATTAAATGCCATGTTTTGTGCAGAAATTTCCACCGGAACCAGGCAGATTTTCTGAGAAGGAACTTTTATGCCCCTGTGTGCTTCCAGAGCCTGGCACAGTGGGATGCTGGCTCTGGGCTGGGCACAGTTTGCTTATCCCAAACTAGATAATACATATTAACAATAAATATTTGCCCAGGCACTCTGATAGCACAGCACACACCTCCACCTGTGTCCTTGCCTGAGGATTTTTGGTTGGAAATTCTGCTGCTGCAGCAGGAAGAGGAGATGAGCACAGGTCTGAGCTGAGATAGGAGGGAGAAAAGGGGAAGAACTGCAGCTTCACAGGTGAATCCCAGAGAATGAGGGTGAAATTCCAGCCCCTCCATCTGGGCTTGGGTTAGAGTAGCATCCAATTGGTCAGGAAATTGATACTTCTAAATGCTGTTCTGAAATGCTCTCAAGAATAAATGTTATTTAAGTTCCTTGTGCCTCAGTCTTCTCACGGGGATTATGATATTTAAGTCTTGGTAAACATGAGCTGAGAGCCTAAGGTGAAACATGCAGTAAATGGAATCTTTGTAATGCGAGCAAGAGTCCAGCCTTAGATCCTTCTTTTCATTCATTTATTAGCCCAAAGGTGATCTCTGTTCTCTATTATGATGGAGTTGATGTGGTATAATGAGAAGTTAGCTATTCAATGCAGTCCTCACCAACACTGCATTTTTTTCTTGTTTCTAAACCTCAGCAGAAAATGACATTAACCATTGTATTGAGCTGAAGAGCTGAAGTACAACAAGGTTAAAGGCAGCTTTTGTACTAAAAGGAAAATGAGCCTGAGATTAAAATTCTAATGTAAAAAAAAATACATTGGGTGAAATGAAACATTAAAATTAAATGACTAACATGGGTGGGTGAAGTTCAATATAAGAAGGAGTGTTTAAGATGAGAAGGCTTTTATCCAACAGTGAATTGGCTAATGATGTTGCTAATGTGGGATCCCACAGCTGACAGTTTCTTTCTGAAGGCTCTGTCCTGATGCTGCTGCCTGTCCCCTTCTGTTCTAGATGCACTTTTTATTTTTCTTCTCCTCCCTCTTCATTCTCAGCTTTCAGAAAGACGGAAATGGAAGGAGCCATTCGAGGTTTAAACAACTTCAGCAATTACTTTTAAATTATCTTAACATGTTCAAAAACCAGATTTGCCCTTTGGAAGGTAATAAAATAATTTTGAATGGAATGTGACCAATTGTGGAGAAAGAAGAATGTCACTCAGTCATGAGCCAGCCCTTTCTGCCCTCTCCTCTTTGTGTGGGGCTCAGAGACTCAGAATCAGAACAATGTTTTCCTTTTGGTGTTCCTTGAGGGAAAACATCTAAAGCCACTGCCAGATCAACCTGATGGAAAGCATTTCCACGCAGAGAGCAGTGTTTGCTAACTTTCCCTGGCAGCAAGGTGAGCTGGGATATTGGCCCATGTGGACAGAAGTATTTTGCCCTTTAGACAGGGAAAGCACGAGTATTCCAGTGCAGACAGCAGGAACTAATTAATTGGGTAATAATGGTGTCATTAATATGCTTATTACTCATTTCCTCAGCGGTATCACCCAGGTGTTCCAGCCATAAATAGCTGCTGTGCTGGGGCTGTGCATGCCCAGAATGAGAACTGTTCTGCAGGAAAGGAGAAGTGGCTCTGTGGTGATGCCTTAGGATTTCAGCTTTTATATTTTCATGTATTTGTAATCCTGCAGTTCTTTAGTGTGTAACTCCAAACTCCATATTCAGTGCTGGCTGCTGCTCTCCCATTTTGG
>JANRGV010151260.1:0-11075 GCA_024734035.1 Alethe castanea
CCGATATTATTAAATATAATTAATATTTTTAAAAATAAAATCACTATGACCTCTTTTAAGAGGAGACTGTTCTTCAATCAATTATTTTCAAAATGTTTGTAGTTGAGTGATCTACTTTTCCTATAATTTATAAAATCCTTTTAAAATTTTTGCAGATTCAGAACTATCTTTTGCTGACAATTTGTTGTCTGCTCTTTCAAATAACAGTCATACCAATAGAAATGAAAATACTGGTTTTTTCCACAGAAAAAAATCTTGTGGGCCAGCTAATTAGTAAGAAAGAAACTGAGATCAAATTAAAAAACCCTGTCATTTTAAATCCAGGTATTCTGTTCTATTATAACGTGGGGAAAAAAAAAAAAAAAAGAGAGAGAGAAAAAAAAATCCCCTAAATTGTAGACCCTACAGAAGTGATGGATTTTTATAAAACTGAATGATATAAACAAAATTAGTTGGGAAAGGTTTACAGTTTCTCATAACACAGCATCAAATAAAAAAAGTAATAGGATAATTTTATGCATAAATTTGACCACACATGTAAGTCTCCTGCTAGTACTTCATCCAACTGTGAATGCTATTACGGGAGGGAACCTGGAGAGTGTCTTTTAATCATAGCCTACTAGCATGTGTGCAAGAACCAGATAAAGAAGAATATGAGAGACCTGGCTTCTCTTCATTTGATTTCTGGTCCCTATCACAAAGTGAACACACGACAGCAATGCATAAGCAACTGAATGAAAAGTTGAAAAGACTTCTTTATAGAACAAGAATTGAACAGGAGATGACTTGCGACCCTAGAGCACAGTCCATTTCAGACAATCCTGTCAGTGTAAAGTGCTGTTCCTTGCTCTGCTAACTTGACAGAGTTAATTGAACCCAGAGAGAACAGATTCAAGTTTTTGCTTGCTAACATTCCACTGTTTAAACTCAATAGATGACAAGGAAATTTTTTAGGCAAGTGAGGTATTGATGAGAAAATCAAGAACAATGACTTCCACTGGTGGCTCGGTTATCAGGAGTTTTATGCATGTGCCGTTGGACAAAATTTATGTTATTAGATTTATTCCTTTAAAGTCCTTTGAATAAAAAATATCAAAAAGATTTTTTAATTGAAGAAAAAAAACCCAAAAAACCCCAAGCAAACCCAACGAAAACTAAACCTCTTTGCCCCCAAACCACCACCTACAAAAGGACAAATTACACCACAACCAACCACCCCCTATTCCCTCCCCTGTGACAGTTTTCTTTCCTTTAAATTTTTGGGGCCTAAACCTGTGCTGCCATTTTGCACACAAGAAAACTGAGACAAATAAAGTTTAAGCTGTTTATAGAAAGAATTATCAAGTATATGCATTATTAATCTCCAATTATTTTTAATCACAGCGTTTAAAAATGAGAATTTATTAGCAGACATCAAGTGATTTCATTTCATGCTGGAAACTTTTCAAGATGCTTAGGAAGCAAGAGAAAAAAAGCAATTTAAATAGTGCACTAAAATTTTATATATTTTCTGCAGGAGCACAATGAAAATATGTTCTCTTTAAAGTTCTAAACTTTTGGTTGCTATAAAACTAACTTGAAGATCTGTTCATTTAGAGAACTTTTATATTACTGAAAATTTAACATTTGACTCTGTGGTTTTTTTCTTCTACATCACCTACTTCACTGCACAGTATTATTTTTATGGATTGTGAGTTCATCAATAACTTAAAAATGCCTCATATGAATCTAATGAAATGACACTCAAGGCGCCATACCTTGACTTCAGGTTGCCTTCATTACTGGTACGGTAATAGCAGTTTGCTTTTATTTAATAGTTTCTATTCTAAATAATCATTTCAGTTACTCACAATTTCCTCATCCCTTCAGTTTGAGGATAAAATGTATCAGGAATATGACACTCAATTTTTTTTCTGGGTTTATGTGAACAAAAATCCCTTTAAGGACTTCAAGACAACTGAAAAAAAAATAAAAGCAACTGCCCAGTAGTCTGTGTACTTATTCCTGGAAATCTTTAATTCAAAAGAATGCAAATTTATAGATGTAGTGAAATGGATAATAAGAATATGCCTTATGGGAGAGTGCTCTTTGGAGATCTAATGGAAACATCTTTTTTTTTTCCTTAGTACTAGAATATGAGAATATCTTTCTGTCGTTTGAGGAGGGTTTTTTCTGTTCCTCTGGTTGGTTATTTTTATGACAAGTGGTTTTATTAATTTAAATTAAGGCTTTCAATGCAACATTTTTTCCATGTAGAATTCTTGGTATTATAACAGAAAATATTGGAAGAGATGGAGTAGCAGGAAAAAGGGCTTATGTAGGCCTTTTTGATAGGCAACTCATAGTTTGTTTCCCATATAACCACCAGAGTAGAGAGAGTGTATTTAGGGCTGCCATTTTATGACAAGTGAGGGGGAAAAATAATTTTTAAAAAATTTAAAAATTTAAAAGATTGTATGTGAGGATTTTGCCTTCTCAATAGATATTATTTATAGCTTGCTGAACACTGGAAGCTTGCATTTCTCACAGTGCAACCCCAGACTGTCACATTTCATTGCAGCCTTACATATTTTTGGTCTTGCTTGGTTTCACAGGCAGCAGTTTAAACCCTGCCTGATGTTATGGTGGCTTTATCTGACTGAAAATTCTCTTTTTTTTTTTCCCCCCCCTTTTTGCTGGACATCTTTTGTAACATAGATGTCAAAATTATCACCAAGTGAAAAAGATGTGTGGCAGTGATGTGGAGCAACTGTCCAGGCACAGAGATGTTGTGCAGAGCAGATACATTGTTACATTGCACTATGTGGGTTATCGGTCTAAAGTATTAATTGTTCAGGATCCATAGTCTGCTGTCATGGATGAAAGTAATCATATAAATATATCCTAATTGGCTACCTGTGCTAAGTTGCTGAAACACAACATGAAAGTATCTCAGTGCAAATAAAATCTCAGAAGGGAAAATTCATTACCAGGTAACACTTCCCTTCAGGCACTGAAAATAGTTCCTACTCCTCATCAACCTCAGTAGCATGAAACCATCTCAATAAATTTTAAAGAAGAGTGTCCATATTCTTGCTTTTTAAAATGGCAGAAAAATATCATTATGAGGTGACAGAAATTTAATTATCTAAAATATGTTTACTGACCTTGATGTGGAAAGTTGAAATTCTGCAGCAGAATTATTCATTAAGTACCCCGTAACTTATGAGTTCTAGTGACGATGCAGAGATTCTTTATATTTAATAAATCAGAATGCTTGTTTGATTCTAATTTCAATATGAAATTATGAAATTAATGAATAACCTGTATAATGCATATAAACATACCATGCTTGTTTCCTCAGCCATGACCCCTTATTAAAATACAGATGTTGAGTTAATCCATGCAAAAAGACTTGCATGCTGCTAATGTTTTTACTTTAAGAATGAAAGAAAATACATGCTACTAACTTTCCATAATTCTGGACTGGTCATCATTCAGATACATGCTATCTGCTGGCTTCTCCAGCTCCTGTTGGTGTATTTTTTTAAAAGGACTTTGTGAACAGAGTGAAATGGTAATTAAAAACTTGAAGGTAAACGATGCTGTATATACTGCACCAACACATAAGTGCACTCATTTCCTTCCTGGTCCCACTGTCCCTCAGATGACAAGAGTTGCACTTGTTACTGCCCAGACGAACAAAGGTTTCAACTAAGCAAACAGGTGATGGAGCTATGAGTTCTTTCCTTTGTTAAAAAAAATATCTAGCAGCTTCTTGACTCTTGGAACCTGAAACACTGTGTTATATATGAACTTTCAAGTGTTCTACTTTTCTGGGTTTTCTGAGACTCAAAATGCTTCAATTTTCAATAACTTTGTTCTTTTTCTGATTCTTACTTCTGCCTTTTCATTTCACTGGGACCTTTTTTCCTCTATCTGTATCTTTTTTTCTTTTTAGCAGTTCAGATACAGCTGCTCAGCACACGAACCTAACACTCAGGCTATACTATACTATGAAATAAACTTAAATGTAGTCTTAACACCAGAACAGAAATTAATCTAATTTATACTCCAATCTCACAAGCATGCCTTCAACGAATATCTTACTGATGGTGTCTGAACCCTCACTTCCCACAGCATTGGGGATGTCAGATAGCTGTCTTGCCTCTAAATAACTGAAAGTAAAAGGTGAGATTTTAGCAAGTTTTTCCTTTACATATCTAAGCTATTAGATAGCAGTATTGCTGAAAGGGTACAGCAGACATTTTGAATCCACAGAGTGTGTGCATGGTATTCCACATCACTAAATAAGAATGAATAGGATACAAGGACAGGAACTCAGAAGTATGTGCTATATTCCCAGGTTTTGCCATGTAAGAGGAAGAAAAAAAATCTTTAACCTTATTATATTGTGTTGTTTTTTTCTTTTTACTTTTTTTCTTTTTCTTTCTTCCTTATATTTTTTTTCAGAGGAGTAGTTTTAAATATTTTTTCTCCATTCCACAACTTTTGTCAAAGTTGGTGCCTTTAGACAGTGCTTGTCACTGTATAACAGTATCTGTATTTAGAATAGATTAAGAGCTGAATGTTGTTTGTGGTGCTTTAAACATGTCTTATGAAATCTTCAAATTACAGCCATTGTCAAGATTCATGGTGATAGGAGGGGGCGTCTAGAGGTTTCTCATAATTTTATTTCCTATGGGCAATGTCTAAGATCATGGTGATACAGAATCAAGCATATCAAATGACAGCAAGCTTGGAAGTTGGAGAAATTGTGATTATGTGCCAGAGGCATATACATGAACTCTAGCTCCACTGTAATCGTCACTATGATCTACTGAAATGAAAATAAAATGCATTTAATGGTGTTTTACTCAATTAGCAATATCACTGCACAGCGTTGAGAATATTTAATGACTATGGCAGAATGATAGCAGACACAGCTTTATCATACATAAGTGGAAGAGTTGTAATAGGCTCAGACACAAATGTATATAACACAGCTGGGGATTGCTCAATTTGGAACCTGCATTTCTCAGCATTTCCTTACACCACTAGAGCCAAACAAAGCCTTCCCCAGGGATAACATACAGGCAACACTTCTAAATGGCATGCTGTCACATCCGTCAAACTCTCCCATGGCTTAAATCTGCCCTAGGCTCAACAGCAGATATCACTCAGCAAAACACTGAAACACTTCTTCACTGCAATCCTGTCTGTAATGATTGCTTTATTGAGATCTTATGAAAACTTTCTCCATAATTTTACCCAAAATATTTATGCCATGTTTAGTTTACTGATTTCTTTACTACCAATGGCAGAACAAAAACTTTCCAGAAAAGACTTAAAATAAAATAAGTATTCTGAAGATTCTTCCTTATTGGAAGATATTGTTACCATATCGATTTTCATCATAACACTGAACATTATTTCCCTCACCACTTAAGATATGTATTGAATGATTATATGTCATTTTCAAAATATTCAATATCAATATCATCACATCTGATGTTAGAAATCACAGTATTGAATTAGATTTTTTTACTGAAATCTGTTACTGAAGTCTCATTTTTTAACTCCTACTGATTTGATTTTTTTGTTATCCATTTCTATGTAATATCTCCAAGAATATGTGTACTGTAATGAAATCTTGGTTTCCAGTACTTGTAAGAGTAGAAAACTATTCTAAAATTATTATAATTATCTTGATATTTAACAGGGATTGAGTATGAAAACAAAGTATTTATATAGTATAAATTTATTAGAAAATAAGCAGTACTTCAAATGCAAGAGAGTAATTTGTATAAGAGGAGAGATAATTTTTATTATTTTTCATTTTCCCCTTTCAAAAGTACTTTGATAGTGAACCCATTCCTCTATCATTTATGATGACACTTCTTGCACAGCCTGACGGAGAGCGACTTATATATATAAGGTAACTGGTCAGCAAACATTTTCTTTAGGGTCTGCATGAAAATGGACACATATTAGCGTAAGTTCATCCCAGTTCTTTAACAATATATACAGTTCCATAATATATCCCATCAGATGAATGGAATGAAAGAGATTACACTGCCATGTATGCTGGAAAGGTGAAATCAGTCTAGAATCATTCTTCTGCAGCTGTTGGTTCTGAATAGCCAAAAATGGAAAAGGAAGATTTGACACAGGTGAATAATCAGGTGGATCTGCCTTAGGTGCAGATATCAATATCAATTGTGTATATCAATACATCTACCACATCCATTATGCTTAGCTTCTTAGGAAGGAAAAGAGAGACAAAATTAAACTGGCTTAACAAAAGAAAATACTGGTAGACTGAGAATTACAAATCTAAATAAGTAAAAAACAAATGTAAAATCACACTGAAAAGACAGACTCACATGTCTTAAGAGAACAAAAACATGATGTTAATCATGCTACAGGTTAATTACTGATGATGTTTTATAAGGCTGAAAGATAATGACCAGCTGAATGCTTGACAATCTCAGCACATAAATAGTTTGTGTTGTATAAGTCCATAATGTCTGGAACAGATGTTTGCTAGCAAAGTAGCAGTGCTAAAATTTAATTGACTGTAATATATGTACAGACAATATGTGTGTGTGCATCTCAATATACATAAAATTTCATTCTGTATGATTTTTGAGGTATTTCAGGGATAAATAGACAGCTCAGAATAACTGCAAATTTTGTTCTCCTGAAGCCTGTTTTTTGTTTACATCTAGTACTATTTTCTTCTGCAATAAATTCCTCTCAAAACATATGATTTTACATATGATACTGTTGAACCCTACTTCATTAATTAAGATGCAAATTAGAAATCACTACTAAAATATTTTAATAGAGGTAACAGATGTAAACAGCACAATAAAAGGGTAGGTGGTTTCTAAGAGCTGGCTTTAGCTATAAGTTTTCATATGAAATTGAACGGCATTTATCTTCATTTGCAAACAAATGTTTCAAAATTTAGGAAATTATCTCAATACCCAACATACAAATAAAATCACATTTCAACAGTGAATTATGATAATTTTCCTCTCATAAAATATAATAAATATCAACTAATAGCCTGTAACACAATTTAGGTAAAAAAAAATTATCTTGTTGACATTATTACAAGTTTCCAATATACTAAAAGAGAAAATTGTCTTGCTCTTCTCTAAGGAGAGTGAGTCAGAAGGAGCATAATGCTGTGTTATGGTGACTTAGATGTTCTTCTGTACTGTAAAACAGGAGGCTAGATACTGGCCTTTGCTTTTAGGAGGATTTTAGAATTTTACATTACTATGTTATGTCTTACAAAAAAGGAAAGAACTAGTAAAATCAACATATAAGAAGGAAAAACAACCTTATTTTTCCACTTAAGATACTTAGTCATACAGAGTTAAAGCTGTCTTTTACCTTCTTTCTCTGTAGTCCTCTGGAAGGTATTCCTGGCCACAATGTTTCAGCCTGAATGGATATAAAGGTTTCCATCTTGAGTTTCACTGAAAAATCCCATATTTTTGTTATTTTAACTGTTGTTTCTGTTGCTGGGGAAAATCCAGATACTGACAATAAGAATATTTTGCTGCCCTGTCAGTCAAACTTCTCTGAGGCTTGCCTTGGGGAAAAAGAAATCAAACAAGCAGACAGATACAGTGAATAAAGTCTAAAGTCTTAACTAATCTGCTGTGATTTAAAATTAACTAAGTATAAAAATGTTGCATATAAACATGACATCAAGTTCTGATAAGTCTTGATGGGGAGAAGATGCATGAAGGTACAACACTCAGTTTTCCGCTCTGTCATTCTACCATAGTGTGCCATTCACACTGCAGACAGAACCAACTAAAAGGAAGAGCTTCCCGTGAATGGTTATGTGTGGCACAAATCCTTTATATGAACCTAATTCCTGCTAAGATGGTAGATTTTACAAAGAAATTTTAGCTGTTGATGGGTGTTCTTTTCTGAAATCTATCACAGACAATGTAACCTACACTGGAAATTGGAGAAGAAACTACACGGTAGAAGAGATTTTGCCAAATTTTTTGGATGTGCAGACAAGAAATTATACAAATAACTGACAATCCTTTGACTTTAATATCATTAAGAAATATTTTGATAAGAATTATATCAGAGACAATTTATGATTTTTTTTCTTTTTTTTTTTCCCTTTACATGAGAAATGAAAACTTGAATGTCTGTCTCCATCCTCAAACCTTGAAATATTAAATAAGCAGCTTTGAAGACCAGTTGTTTGGAATTTAGGTTCAGGTTTCTAGTGTTATGGATATAAAATTTTCTATATAAAATAGAACATGTTGAATATGAGAGATCTAAAATCAGTGGGTGATATTCACATTGCCTAAAATACACATGACTTTGGATGGGACTTGTTTGGTGGGATGACCTTGGCTGGATGTCAGATATGCACCAAGTTGTTCTATCATTACTGCCCTCAGTAGGACAGGGAGGGAAGAAAATAACATTTTCCTTCTAATTCTTAACTTTGATTATTGAGTGAACACCATATGGTACAGAAAATCTCTTTGGTCAGTTTGAGTCAGCTGTGGCAGCTCTTTCCCCTCCAAGATCTTCTTCATTACCAATATGGGACAATGAGGAATGTTGTAGAGACAGTGATGATGATGTGCACAGCAGTAGCCAAAACACTGGTTATTACAAAGCCTTTCCAGCTACCCGTGCAAAGCATAGCACTACAAAGACTGCTGTGGGGAAGTTTAGCTTGATCTCAGACAGACCAAGTTTACTCGGCTTTAATGTGATAGAAATAATTCTGTTCCTATCTAAGAAACAGAAATATCTCCATACAGGCGTGGGGTTTTTTACAAACCTAATGTGTTTAAGGTATGCAAGCTCTCAACAAAATGAATGAGCATCCATTATTGGAGTCTAAAGAGTAATTCTGATGATTCTAAAGTAGACATACAATGTTTGATTAAATTGCTTAAAAGTGGGGGGAATCCTTAATTCTAGTTATCTTTACAAGTTTCCAGCTGCTCCAGAATATCACTCCAAGTATCTTGTCAGACCTGTATCAATCAAGTGAGTATTTTTCAGATATCTTGGGGCAAAAACAATGGCTGCACTGATGTATAGACAAACAAACCTAAACTATAGTGTTTGGTTGTGATAAATTCAAGAGTTTCAGTTGGAATGGACCATTAAAGGTCTTCTAGACCATGAGACTTTTTTTAGTGCCATTACTTGTCTAGCAGATTATTATTCTGCCAGTCATGTTTGGTTGTCTGGAAGAGAATGGGTTTCCTCTGCAGTCTTTATTAACTTTACATAGATGTGCCAGATGCCCTAGAGCTCCTCAGTGGGATAAATATCATTATATGAGCAACAGAATTAAGGCTGGAATGGTTTGATAACCCAAAACTCATTCTATAGCTTGCAAAATAGATACTGGTATCTCTCCCAGAGATCAACTCATCTGCTCTTTCTTACGCAGTGAATTGTCCTTGGAGGTTATTACAAAGTGAGACCAGAGTGACTAATTAAGACATGTATGCCTTTTAGCTACCTAAAGTAGGGCAGATAAATCCCAAATATATGTACCTAAATTAGAAGGCTAGTCTACATTGACTCTCATATAGGCAATGCAGAAAGATTGATTCCTCTAAAGAGCTACTTGAAGCAGACATCCAATTTGAGTGTTCTCTATATAGAATATCTTCTCATCCTTTGCTAATTACAGAGAAAACCTCAAGATTTTTACTTTCTCTGTCCTATTTTGTTTCATTTTAGGAGGCAAAAAGAAAATAAATATGCCAGGGGGGTGCCAACATCAAAAAATAGCAAGAGATGTTATGACTGTGTTACTTGAATGTGGTATGAAGGAACTAAGGATGTGATCTGGTTTTGAATCATAAACTATATAATTTTAATATCTTTCTGTAATTTTCAGGATATGATACCTAAGCTGATAGAGCATTTGCTACACAAATGATATTATTGTCTCTGATTTTGACCAGAATTTCCACCTCAAGAATTGTTAAAAATTTTGTTGAAGCAGATACATTGTTAAACCGTTATTGAGAAAATTACATTTTCAGTCAATGATATTATCAGAAAATAGTCAAAAAAGAACAGTCAATAAGAGGAAATGGTAACCTGTAAGTTTGCAATTAACTTCTTTTATAGATAATATATTAATAAAGATTGATGCAGGATTCTCTTGTATTTTAAAATAATATAATAAACAAGTGAAATTCTGAGAGACTCCCTGAGCTGATTTGGTCTTCTGATTATTACCCACTGCTGACAATCCAGGCTGGCAGTGATAAGATTGAAAAGAAGAATGACAGGGCAATCAAAAGGGACTTTAGGGCATCGGGTCAAGTGGTTGATGAGGCAGTAGTACAGGTAGTTTTCAGTCCCTTTGGTGGCAGAAATGATGAAAGGAATGGGAGAGCCCACATTATCAACAAGTGCGTCAAGGGTTGGGGGCATCAGCGTAAGTTTGGGTTCTTTGATCATGGAGCAACTTGTTCAGCACCTGGGCTGCTGGAACCGGATGGGATGCATCTCTCTGTTAAAAGTAGAAGGTGTTTAGCTCATGAACTGGCAGACCTTGTTGAGAAGGCTTTAACTAGGTCTGAAGGGCAAAGGAGATGCAGCTGGGCTGTCTGGAAGCAGGCCCAAGGGTGGCAAGCCTGAGCTAAGGGTGAAATCAGTAGCCCAGTTGAAATGCATGTATACCAATACCATGCACACATCATGGGTAACAAACAAGAAGAAATGGAAGCCATGGAGCAACAACAGAGCTATGATGTAGTCGCCATCTTGAAAATGTGGTGGGATGAATCGCATAGCTGGGGTGCTGACTGGATGGCTACAAGCTCTCCAGAAGAGACAGGAAAGGAAGAAGTTTTTCACAGATAGAATGATCAAGTACTGGAATTGTCTGCCTGGGGAGGTAATGGAATCACCATCCCTGGATGTGTTTAAAAACAGACTGGATGTGGCGCTCGATGCCATGTTTTAATTGAGGTGTTAGGGCATGATGATCTTGAAGGTCTCTTCCAACCTAGTCATTCTGTGATATTATACCTCATATAAATTGGCCTTGATCACTGTAA
>JANRGV010151376.1:0-11068 GCA_024734035.1 Alethe castanea
TTTTTTGTTGGTGTTTTTTTTATTTTGGGCATCTAGTGGAGACATACATAGAAATATGAAATTCTCCCCATGAATCCCACTGGTTTATTCCACAGATCCAAACATTGTCCTTCTAGAAGAATAAACTAGGGAGAAAAAAAAGTTTTTATTTGAAGACCAAGTTTTTGTTTGCTTTCAGTTTCCTTTCATATGACTGCTATTTAAGGAGCTTGAGTAAGAAATTAATACCAGAAAATCAGCTAAAGACAAACGGAGGAGACATTTGTTGAGGAACTGGTGCAGTTATCACCTAATTACTGAAATGATACTTAACATGGCAAGCTCCACTGTACAAATGGCTTGTAATATAATAGAATAAAAAGTACTTAATAAAAAAGCAATCACTATCATAGTACACATCAGTCAAGTGGTTCATTTTAGCAATTAATTTTATGTATATACATACATACACCTAAGTATATCAAAATTTGTATGGTCTCATATATATGTTTGTGTAGTTATCTCCTTGATTTCATTATTGGAGTCTGTTACATCTTGTGTACACCTGTATAAGTAAATAAGGACATACATTTAAGTTGTCCCAGATAACCTGAGTGGTTACCAGTGTAAACAAGTCTTTCGTATTTAGGAGAGATGTTATGAGAAACATGATGCAAACTTTTTCACACTTTCCCATGAATTTCTATTCTTTCACTTTCTGGAAGTCATTTTACCTCACAGATATGTACTGATGTTTGATGTGACTCCATCAGATAAGCACAGCAGATACTACCAACTTGTCTCTTCATGGCTGTTAATGATAATATTGCCTAAAACCACATGATTTTGAGAGTATTTAACTACTCGCCAACACTCAAGGCATAATATCCATTTGCTGTTTCATGTGGAACATTCAAACTTAATAAAAACTTATTTATTAGCTTTTTAATGGAGTAAAGACCCTGGGGTGTTAGTTTTTTAACCACCATGGTGCAAAATATCTGAGCCTGGTCTAATGACCACTGAATGATCACATGTATCACTCTATGTGAGAAAAAATGCATGTAACTGGGTAAGTTTCCTATCTGATAGCAGTTATTGATTGAATTCTGAGTTCAGCAGAAGCAGAGCACAGTCCTACAGCAGGATATAAGATATACCCAATGCTTTAATTGATTACAACTTCTCAATTCAGCAGAAGTCAAATGTTGCAGTCTTCCCTGAGCTTAATTTAATTTGTTTAAATCTGTGCAGGAGTGGGAGGGCTTTTGGCTTCTTGACACTCTTGTTAACATTTGATCAAGTAAAATATTGCTTACATTCACCAGGGGAAAAAAAAAAAAGAAAAAAAGAACAGGAGGAAAATTGGAGTATTCAAAGGTAGATGTTGGGCAGGAAATGTTACCATTTCCTGTGTAGTTACAAAATTACCACATTTCACCTGCATTTTGTTATTTAATCCCAATTTAAATGAGGAAGATATTTGGTCCCCCAAATTCATAGTCCTGAAAGGACATCCAGTTTATTGGTTCTCAAAGACTAAGTGGACAGCCCACTACATTTTTCACTTCAGTTTCTACCAGTCAAGTAGGAGAGAAAACATTGATCCCAAGCAGGCTGCAGAAGATACAGAATGGCTTCAAAATTTTTGCCAGCTTACAGCTACTTTCACACCCTCAGTTCAGAAAGCACATGCTGGGAGAACAGGTCAGTCTCCTGCCAGACTCTTCTGTTGTTTTAAATTTCCTTCAGCTCTGCTCACTGAGGTTAGGCTGAAAGCATCACAGTAACCAATAAGATAAAATATAGATTACTCAGCATTTGCATGAAAGGGAAAGATTTTTCAAAGGGAATTATATTAATTAGAAAACAAAAGTTTTTCTTAAAAAGAAAATGATTCATTGATTTTTTTTTCTGATTGACCATAATCAGAAATATGCCTTTCTGAAAATTCAATTGCTGCAATTGTTGTTCTGTTGACTCCTAATATATTTTTGATTTTATTTTTTCATCATCACCAAGGACTGAACTCTTCTTTCTCCTCTTACAACTTTCAAATACCCACATTTTAAGACTTGGAAAGTGATTCAGAGTAATTGTCACCAGGAACTCCCCTACTTACCTTGCTCTCATTGATTCAAAATCAGATTTGCATTTGAAAAAAATGGTGCCCTTAAACATTATGCCCTCAAAGCCATCCTGCTTTTTGTAAACTGAGTTCTTCTCAATTGCATATCATTCACAAAAATCAAATTAAAAACCAAAGACCTGATTACTATTACCTAATAATGATTGCCCTGCGTCAGACTGGATGTCCATCAGCATTGTGTCTGTGTTAGCAGCCAGAAGCTAAATCAAAGAGAGAGACAGTTATGTGGAATATTTTGTCAAAGTCTCTTCTGGCAGCAATTTCATCTCAGGTTTCCTAGTCTCCATGTATTTAGACACCCTTGGTGGTATTCTTTTCCATGAAAATCCCTAGTCTTCCCATGGTCCCATGAGAGCTTTCATCCCTGACAGTGTCCTTCGGAAAGACTCTTTTGTTTTGAATTTGGCCTCCACCAGTTTAATTGGATTGCCTTTGCTCTTACTGGATGAGACATAAAAAACAAATCTCCACCTACTTTGTCCAAGCCATTTCAGATTTAGCAAACCTCTCTCACATTCTGTGTCATTTCCATGTGAATCTGAAGCAACATAATTCTAATAATTCCTTTTGTATAAGGTTTTCCTTGTCTTTGGTCATCATATGAAGCTATTTTAGTACCTTATGGATCTCTGGAGCTTTTCCTGGTCTAACAGCAACCTCTTCCAATGGTGGGGTCAAAACAGTGCCCAGGGTGCAGAATGTCAGGACTGGCTTCTCTTCCCATCATTTCTGTTTGGCCATCAGAGAAAGAATGACACTGATTACAGCAGAACCTTCTCTTTAGTTGTTTTTCTACTGAAAAAGATAACACCCCGCCAGTTAGAAAATACAGTGAACTTTAGGATTAAAATTGTGGGACTTAGAAGAAGGAAGATGGATTCAAGCCTCCCTAGGAAGAAGAGGGAGGAGAAAGGCACGGTAGAAGAGTTGAAAAAAGGACATTTACTGTTGCATTACTATTCTATGTTACATTATTTGTTTCTCTCCTCTTTCCTCCTTGCAATACTTACATTTGGCATAGAAATGGTCTTTAGAAACTCTTTTTCTTGAAGTTCTTTTAAATCTGTCTTTCATCTTAACCTTTTTCTTAACGTGGAGAAACCTTTTTATCTAGATATTAAGAAACTGAGATATGTAGTTTTTATCCTAGTATGCATCTTTAAAAAGTAGATTGAATGCCCTTTAGGTAATATGAAATTTAGAAAGTTAGAGTCTGAATGATTTAAAAAAAAAAATAAGGAAGAAAGCTGAAAAAAAACCCCTCATCAAGTTCAAATTGTTAATATGTACCAAGATGAACTCAGTGAAAGAAGAAGGCAAATGAAAAAGTGCTTCAGCTGTGCAGAGGCATGAAACCTGGGCATATCACGATTCTCCAAGGAATCTGTTTCAGCACAGCTCCCCAGAGCAAAGCTGTGGCTCTGTGCTGTGAAATGAAACCATATAGCCAAATCTCCCACTAAATGGATAAATCATCAAAGATAAAGACACACTTTTAGTTTGGTCTTGGTGAGCACATTATTTTTCAATTCCACTCTCTGTCCTCATTTGACATATTTAGTAATGTGAGATGTTCCTCCTGATATCTGGCCTTCCCTGCTGAGTTTTCAGAATTAAGACCACAGTTAGAAGTCATAGAAATAATCTCAGGAGATCCACAGATCCTATGCAGACCAGAGACTTGACTATCTAAATTATCCACTCTGCTTTAATTTATTTTGTACCTGTCCAGTTTTTTTTTCTGAAAAGTGTTGAAAACGTATCATTTGAACCAAAAACTCCCTGTGCTATTTATTAACTGGACTCAGGGCTCCCAAAGGTCTTTTCCAACCTTACTGATCCTATGAGTCTGTGGTGTAGGGGCACTTCAGCCCCAGCAATTGTCCCTGCTGGCTGAAAGATACACAGAAAAAGAGTCCTGCAGTTCTGTCCTCTGAAAGGACAACATTGAGTGCTAAAATTCACCAGTATACTGATATAATTTAAGAATATAAGTTAATTTAGTCTAGAGCCTTTGAAATGGATATAGTGAGGAGAAAAGAGAGAGCTTGAAAATCATTACCAGTCTGCTGTAAGCAGTCATCATTAACTACTATTAAAAAAAAAGCAACAAACAAAACAAAGTGCAGGAGACTGTAGAGTGACCTGAAGCTGTCTGAAAGACAGTGCTCATATTTCTTATTGATTTCCATTTATGTATGAAGTGTATTGTGAGGTAGCCCAGTGCTTTCAAATATTTCATTGCAGACCAATCATTAAGACAGAAAGAGCTACATGGATGCCATCAAGGGCACTTATTAGATGTGTGTTTGGGTGTGCTTGTGTTAGCCATGAACTACAAATAACAAAATAAAATAAAATAAAATAAAATAAAATAAAATAAAATAAAATAAAAACCAAGAACAAACCAGATACTTTCCTACTTGGTGTCTCCAAGTTCCCTGTTGTGGATGTTAGCTGTGGATGTTATTGTTTTCATGGAGAGGAGTTTTAAAAAGTGTTGAGTATTATTTCTGAGCTCTGCTGCAGTTAGCAAAATTCTGTAAAACATAAAATCTGGCCATATTATATCTCTGTATACAGAAGGTCATTACTGCCTATGTTTTCTTTTATTGTTGAAGTTTTGTTCAAACAAACAAGTAAAACCGCCTCAAGTAAATAACTGTACCTCAGTGTTACTCTGAGCTGCTGGTGCAGTGCTGTGTGGGTGTCTCATAGCAAAGAGGTGATTTAAACTGAGGGGTTTTTAAAAAATCACATAATATAAGTATTTTATAACAGCACTAAATCATAATTGTCTCTATTAAGCACTATACGAAAACTTGGGCTCAGAGTCACAAAAGCACTTAGGACTTTGGCATTTCAGATGCCATCAATGTGAATCCAGAACATGGTGTCCTTGGCATAAGCTGACAAATATTGCCAAGATAGTCTCTAAAATCATGAGTAGTGTATGGATGTTAATCTTTAGAAGGTGCAGACTTGGCTTCAGTGTGCTGAATTCACCTGAATATTCACATTTATACCCAGTCCTTAACCCTTGTGCAGAGTTCTTCAAACATGGGTGTGGTAATGATGATTCAGAGGAACATTGATGCCTTGTCACTGCTTACAGTAATTGAAGTTCTGGCCTGGTTTGATACACAAATGTTAGAAGCTTGAAAAGCTTGTGACTCACCAAGAATGTGCTAGGACTGAAATGTGAGCTTTGAACAGCAACATAAGGTAAAATAGTGCTGGAAAATTTCTTTTCATTGCCCAGTTTGAGTTTAATGCATATAAATGGAGCACCACCAACCCTAACAGGGATATTGTGTGTCATACAGTGCTTGATTTTATTTTTAAAGCCCTAGCTGCAGGAATCATGTGATTGCATAAATTCTCCACTTTAATTTGTATAAATAATTGTATTTCTAGTGATTATTTCTGGAAGTTTGACCACACCACTCCTACACAATTATTAAAGGAGACAAACCCCCACAATTTATTGCTTTTATAAAGTCCCATATTTTAATGTTGTTTTTGTGATTAGTTGGAATACAGCATTTGAATACATTACTTTTGTCAATATTCTGAATGTAAATGGTAAAAGTTTTTTGGGTTTCATTGGTTTTTAAATTTTGTTCATTTGCATCCAGTGACCTGTTCAGAAATTTTTGAACAATGACATTACTGGTATTGTCCTACTGAAAGTGATGTGTAGCTGTTACATTGTGATGTGTAAAAGTATCCTAAAGTTAGAGACAAGGCCAATGTAAAGGTATCTTAAGGTAAGAGAAATGGGTGGAAGGGGGGCTATGAATTTCTTTCTCACTCCTCTCTTGTGAGGAATGATGCAGTTGTAGGTCCCACACTGTAGTTTCCACTACAGCTCCAGAGTTATGGTAGTGCAGCAGTGGGAAGGCATGTCACAGGAACAACAGATCTTCCAGCTGTTCCAGAAACAATTGAAGTAACTCCATTTACTCATTGAAATATCCGCATCAGCTAATCTGATTGAGAAACTTAGTCTCCTCTGCCTTAGATTCTCAAAAACAATCATCTGTTTATTCAGGTTAGGGCAGAATTTTGATTATTTGTTGAATAACTTCCCTGGCTCATATTTTCACATATGCAAAACATGGGGGCAGGAATGCAGTAGGACTCATCTTTTCTACAGAGGACCAGTCAGATAATAATCCAGGATGTTGATCTCTCAGATTGAAAAAAGTAGTTATTCACAATGAGGGTTGGACACTGGGCATGTTTTAAAAATCTTGTTATTTTTTGAAAAAGAATTTGATTTGGTCATCATAACTGACACCAAAACTGATTCAAATGTGTACAATGAGAGAAAAAGAGGGGACAAATTCTGTGGACCTTGAAAAAACAAATACATTTTTGGTTCCTATCCCTCGGGAGAGCCCCAGCTTATTTAAAGGCTGAAGTGAACTGTGGGACTGCTTAGCTTGTTTTTGACTTCAGAGAGCTGGAAGAAGCATTGAAGGAGTAGGATTTCTCTGTGTAGCAATGAGCCATATGGGGAGTTTGTGTAATATCTCCTTGAGGGGAAAGAAGTGAAACACAGTCATAATTCTCTGCTTCTTCTTTGGACAGTCCCTCATTATAGGACTTCTGCTCCTGGAAAAGACTCCACCCTCTGACATGCAGAATCAACCACCGTGGTAATAGCAGATACTCTGTTGTAACACATACACACACAATGCATGGCTCTGTGCCAGGCTGTAATTTGTTTTTGTCATCTATCTACTGACTAATGTGACAACCCACACAAGTATTTATTTCCAGAAGGAGGAATGCATAATGAGAGCTGTAGCTCTCCCAGGTTCTGAAAAGCTGTTTAATGAAAAGGAGGGGGAAAGAGCAGCCTCCCACCCTTCCTCCCAAATGACAGGTTTTTAAAAGCCCGAGCACCAAATTCAACAACTTTAAAGTTGCCCTTATGCATTTCTTTAGCTGCCATTTTCTCTCTGCTGTAGCTTCAGAGAAGCTGGTATTTGTTCTTTGTTGGGCTGGGGGTATTTGGGGACTTCAAGTGAGATGTTGCCAGAATGTGAATGGCTGGGAGCTGGGAAGGCGAAAGACTGGATTGCATGCTGCCTTGCACATGAATGACACAATCTCCTGCACACTCAGCCCACTTTAGCTCCCTACACCTGATTAAAATACAAAAGTTCTATAACAGTGAGGCACCCATCAGAAATTCTGGCCGTGTCAGAGGCTCTTGTAAGCCTGGTTACAGCTGCAGGTGAAACTCCTGAGCAATTCAAGTCACAAAACAGGCTTATATTCTACCCTGAGTTAAGTGCCTGCTGTGGGTATGGCGAAAACCAGAATCATTGTCCCTGTCTTTCAGGAAAAGAACATCTGAGTTAACAGGCAGCTATTCTGTGTAGCTGGGAAAAAGGTGTAAGTGGCTGGAAGCTAAAACTGGAAATAAGACAAGGATTTTCAAGAGTGAAAGCCATGAATCTAGTAAAATAGGTATTTTAGTAGGTGCTATTGCTTGAGATACTTACATTGAGGTTTCACTTTGATTTCAGAATGGCTTCCAGGAAGAAATTATAAACTACATGCAAGTATTCCTGAATTAAGTTTTCTAAATGGTGCAATGTGATCCAGTAGTCACATAATCCTAAATTGCCTTAAAACATTTAGCTCTGCAGATAGTCATGTCCTGACCATTCTGTGATAGCCAGCAGGCTGTGGCAGCCATGAGATGGATACCAGTAGTTGTCCAAAGGAATTTTGGTGTATTCCTGCGCAGATTTTCTGGTAGTCCTGAATTACTGTGCATGTCTGGTTAAGCAGCTTTGGGCTGGAACTTTATTCACTCCCTGTGGCTTGAGGCACTGATGGAACTGCCCTACAGGTCTGACAGGCTTCCTCTAGCAGTCATTGCAAATGTTTCTTCAGAGGAGCCTGTCCACAGAAAAATGGAACCAGGTTTGGAATGCTTGAGCCAGTCTCCAAGGTAAATGTAACTGCTTTTCAGGGACAGCAATTCCTCAAGGTGCTAGTGAGGATGTGCACCCCTCATTTGTTCTTGCTCATGTGTGAAGAAACATAGCAAAAGACCAAGGAAAATACAAATGCTCTTGTAGAACAAATGCTCTTGTAGCATTCTATTGTTGGAAGTCAGGCATGGTGGCAGTCAGTGCTTAAATACATCCCTTTTCCTGCTGATGCTGTGGAAAGTTTGTAATTGCTCTTGAAGGGCTTGTCTTTTTCATAAACAATGTATTTTTCATGGTTGCTTGTGGCTCAGCTGACACATACCTCTTGGTATTTTTATACAACACAATGTAGAGAGGTTGTCCTAAAACTCACTTACCTTTTTTACCCTGTACTGTCCTATCAGTTAGTGATATTATCAGCTCCTGTCCTTTCAGTTATTGGCCAGTTGAAAGAAACCAGGCATTGTGAAAACTTTTTTTTTTTTTACTTCAACATGAAAATGGTTTAAAAGTCACTTTGAAAGTATTTCTGTATGAAATTGTAGGAAATTTTCATTCCTTTTGCCAGCCCTTAAAAAGAGTCACGAGTGGTTTAAAAAAATTGAGGTGTCTAATTATAGTTTAGTCACGATGCTATGAGGGCAGATTTCTACTGCCATGAGTCAACTGTTGCTTGTTCTTGTGCTCTTTGCCAGGACACTGAGCTTGTCCAAATCATTTTGCTTTGTCCCCTGCATAGTTGTAAAAATCCTTGTTGATAAGGTCACATCCAAGCTTCACTGCTCAGCATGAGCAATCTTAACAGTATCAGCCTCCTTCCTAGCCAAAACTGCTCTTAAATTACATTGCTGTCTCTCAAGGAAAGCCAGAACTTTCCAAGGCAGGAGGACTTCTTTGCAAGGCTGTGCCAAAAAGACTGTGTGTGTTGCCAGTGTACCAAAGAGAGCATGAATTAGGAGCTGGTTTTAATTTAAAAGCAGGAATAGCTAACTGGCAGTCTTGGAAAAGGGGAAGGTGAGGCAATGTGTGCCTGCTTTGGAGAATGCTGGCTAGCCAGCAGTCTATCTCTGGGTGGAAGACAGTTGCTGCAGGTGCATGGTGACAGCACATCCTGTTTAGGGATGGCAGGATATTTTGTCAAATGGCAAGTTGTGACCATCCTGACTGTATCTGTCTGGGTTCTGGACCACTGGAGAGAGATGTCTCTACTTAAATGGACTGGTCCTGAAATCAATACACAACTTCTCTTTCTTGCATCATTCAGACTTAACATTCATAACATGTTTGAAACCAAATTAAATGCTAACAGCAGCTATTCAGGAGTTCTCTCTGAACATCAGGAGATATTCAAGGTCTAAGGCATAAAGGCCTGGGCTAAAACAAGGTGAGCCCATTTTGTGGTTTAGGAACATAATTCCTGCAGCTCAGCCGTCACTCTTATCCCACTGTCCTAAAACTGGGATAAGTCCCCACTGAGACATTGCAATTTTATATGAACATGTGTTTCAAGATGAAGAGCAGTGCATTTGCACAACTAAACATTTCACTGTTTAATTTTCTGGGTTAGAATTCTCCAAATTTTGTCACTCAGTAAGGATATTTAATTTATAAGCCAACATGCCCATTGGCAGTGGAGACAAACCCCCTCAGAGGAGAGTCCACTGATCAGGTGGGATGATGTTTCCCTGTCTCTTTCCATGTAAAGGAACTAGTAGGATGTTCCCAAGGAGACTGTAGGACCCCCACAAGGTGAGTGAAGATCCTCATGCTTTGATGCATTTGAGCTAGTTCTGAAAATTGAAATTGGAGATAACACCATGGAGCTGGTCTGGTCTGGCTTACTTGTCTTTACTCTCTATGAAAATTAGAGCAGAGAGAAAGTAGCAGGATCCTTTAAATACATTCTACTGGATTTCTTCCTGCTCTTACACCAGTTTGAACCAAGACTAATTCTGCTGAAGCTTATAGGTGTTGTGATAGCTGAAAGGTCTGCTGTAGGAAAGAAGAATAAAGTTCAGTGAGTACATAAACTAAAGGAGAAGTCTTGGGGGTTAAGATTTTTCCTTTTGTTTCATTCTCTCCTGGACTTTTGTCCCATCTGTTGCTAAGAGACAATAACAACTGGTACTAAAGAGACAGAAGAAATTACCAAAGCAGAGGAAGGGTACAGCTGACTACTCTCTTACCTTTGTCTTTGGAAGGCCAAAGATACTGTGAGATTTTGGGGAGAGCTAAGGGGCTGGGCCGGGCTCCTCTTGGTCTCTCTCTCTCGGCATTGGACACATTGGAGGGGAGACAGACTAAAGTTGTGGGAAGAATTTGCCACTACTGATGGGCTCCATCTCCTGCTGTCTTCTTTTACCATGAGTGAAGCTCTGCTTCTAATAGCAAGCCATTGGACTGGGACCTCACTAAAAGCTTACCTCACTAGGAAGGACCCTCACCATCTACTCGGGTGCCTCAGGGAAAACCCGGGACCCCAAGCCCCTTCGAGGGCACTTTTCCCAGTCATGTTTGAGAGCCTGGCTGCCACTGCCCAACCCCACCACTCCTCTGCCATGGCTCTGGGTTGTTCACCACACTGTTACTCCACATCCCCTGCCTGCCGGGACACCTGCGGTTCCTGCTGCAGCTGCTAAGTTTCTGATACATTTCCTTCGCTGCTCTGGGATCTGCTCGTCCCTGCCGTTCCAGCTGCCAGTCCAAGGTTCCTGCTGCAGCCCACCTCGCTATATAGAGGGGCACCAGGGCCCACTGCCCCTGTGGGTTGCAGAAGAAGCGCCTTTTCCATCCTGCCCACCATTTCCCACAGGCGGTGAGGCTGCCAAGCCCGCACTATAGTGCCCCTGCGCCATAGTGCCCCTGCACCATAGTGCCCCCTGCGCCATAGTGCCCCCCGCGCCATACCCGGGCACGAACCGGCTCCGTCCCGGGCATGGACCCGGCCCCATCATGGGCACGAACCGGCTCCATCCCGGGCATG
>JANRGV010151549.1:0-11057 GCA_024734035.1 Alethe castanea
ATTATTTTTTAATTAAAATTTTAAATATAAAAAACAAAAAAAAAAACAAAAAAATAAAAAAAAAAAAAAAAAAGAAAAAAAAAGAAAAAAAGGATGTAAGTGAAAGAATTGTCTAGGATGCAATCCATGGATAAAAGTGAAATGTCTACAAAACAGATAATTATGAAGAAAAAGGTATTTCAAGAACATTAGAGTGAAGTGTTGAATGCTTTTCTGGCATATTCAAGCTTGTACTCCTAAAACCTGAATAAATGTAAAAGGAAAAATGAGAAAGAGTAAGAATGACAGCAGAAAATGAAAATTCATGAAATTAAGTGTAATAATCCAAAACAAACTAGAGCAGAGAAAACAATGGAAAAAGTTAATTCCCACTGGGACTGCAGATAACTGCAGATAATAAATATACTTAAACCACAGAGCACTTGTCTTATTGTCATCATATTTTGAATGTTTATTATTCTATTCTTAATTTCCTTTGGAAGTAAAAAAAGGGGAAAAAACTTTAACAAAACAAAAACAACAAAAAACACACAAACGGAAAAAAAAGAAAAAAAGAAAAATAAAACAGAAACAAACAAAACCAGAATCAAAGAAACAACAAAAAAGCAAGAAGTAAAACTGATAGAATAATCCATAAATAAAATTTCTAAATGAAATAAGATTAATATCACAGAAAGTGGCTAATTATTAAGATCTCACTGAAACTACTGTTATGAGCAAGAAATGAAGGCATGAATCTGAACAGGGAAAGAAAACAAAGCACAGCAGAGGGATTTATAATATGAGTATAAATTTCATATTCCTGCTGATGTCTATGATACTCCTGAAACTAGTACAGATGGTAATATCATCTGTTCCTCAGTGCAATCAAGACATTTTTCAGCATCAACACATCAAGACACTTTTGTTGGTAAGGTGACTCTACTGTATCAGGTTTGTTTGCAACACAGTCACTGGCTAAATCAGCTGCCCTTTCCCCCACACCCACCAATATCTGTAGCCAATTTTATGCTGCAAATAGAATTACACTTTTGTTATTTGAAAAAAAAATAAAGTATTTCACACAACACCTACAGCTATAATAGACAGAATAAACTTCTAGAGGTATAATCACAGGTACGAACACATCTTTTGTTTTCAATTTAGTATTTTAAAATCTATATTTTTCCTTGAGTCCTTATTTCCTGCCTTTATTCCCTCTTACTTACAGGTGAAATTTGTTTCCTGAGAAAAGTGCTGTGACATGATGACTGTATGTCTTATTGTTGAATATTTAAGCAGTTTTAATAAGAGGTCATTAAATCTGATGGATGGGGCCTCTACAATCAATGTCATCTGTCACTCTATGCTCAGTGAACAGGAATAGAAGAACAGTTGGTTTCAGTTTTCATGAGTTTCACTTTTTCCTTATTTCTGTATCACATGGGACAAATTCCTTACTTCTAATCTGGCCTTTTAGTCACAGCTGGAACACAAAGGAGAATTTATACCTGACTTGGTGAGTTTTGTCTAGGTTTGAGTTGAGAACATAAACAATGAAGCATGTTTTTTTCTCAGACTTTCTGCATCAGCCCATTTCATTTTAATTAGGTAGAAGTTTGCAAACTTTGGTAAATTATACAGTCAAACCTTGTTAACTCATAAGTATCAAAAAGGTCTCAAATGAGTTTGCTTTCACCTGATTTATTTATATTATAATTCCAGCCTTGGGAAAAGAAAAAAGAGTATAATAGATCAGCTTTTAGAAGATATCTGCCAGATACGTGTTGCCTCATCTATCACATTAGTGAGAGCCTACCTAGGTAATTATTGACTTATTGCTGCTTATTTCTGTGAGAACAAGAACAGTGTCAACAATGTGTCATTGCTCCCTAGACCCTGGAATAATGATTAACTTATAATTCTGCCATTACTAAACCAAAATCTTTGAAATAAGTCAAAGAAAAAAATTAATTACCAACAAAAGAAGAATGAAAAGGGTATAATTGTCCTAAGGAAGTCTACATAATGAAATAATAATAATAAAAAAAGCATATAATATCCTCATAAAATTAATAGGACAGAAATGAAATAAATCATAGACTAGACTTCAGAAGTTTTAGTGATCTGGACTGGTACTAAACAGGTTCCACGTCCCCTAAAATGCCATCCTTTTTAAAGTGTGAACTTACAGAACATTTGTTCACCTGTATTTGATTCTTAATATCCATAAGGCCAGAATACCTTTACCTAAAAAGTATAATTAACCATATCTCTGAACAAAGAATGTTGCAGTGAGTCATCAATAAGCATCAATGGAATCATTAATTAATCAATGAAATGCTGTCTATTCAGTTGTAAATCTTTATTATGGTTTTATTTATTAGCTATAGACAGAAATGTCAGAGTTTGAATGAGGCATAAAGTTATTTATGAGGAGATGATGATGCAGCTACTTGTGCTGGTTGATTATGTTTAAGTTAAATCTAGAAAACTACAATCAACATTTAATAGCTTTATATTTTTTATTTCTTGATTGTATTAGCCATTAGAACTAGACAAAAACTAGTATATTTTCTGATTACATAGAGAATATCTGTATCTGACATTGAATAGCAAGTTACTTAGTTTCTTTGCTGAAGATGTTGCAAAACAATCTGAACATAATGTAGTAATTCTATAGTCTTAGTTTTTCTTCTCCAAAAAGAGCTGAGAAACTGAAAATCATAAACTGATCTTTAATATCACATAAGAAATACGTCTCATATGCTATGGGGTACTATAGATTACCCTCCACCAGATCAAAGTCAGAGATTTTCTCTGAATTCATGGAAATTTAGGCTTTAACCAACTTATTGTGCAAACAAAGACCGACATAGCATTTGGCTCTAATTTTCTGTAATTTATACAAGGCAGCATTTAAATTAGACTTTAAAGGAAATAAAAAGACACACAGAAAAATATTTTATCTATAAAAATTTTTACAAATGCACTTTTTTGTCTTATTAAAAAAAAGAAGGAAAAAAAAGAAAAAAAAGTACAATCAGTCTACCACCTAAACCCAAACTTTCCATGTTTACTTCATGAGCAACATCTTACTGATCACAGAGTGGTCTCTGGGATGATGACGATGGAGTCAGTGAAAGTATCACAGAACTGACCCTATACAAAATGCTTTCCCCATTGAGAAAAAATTTGTGTCTCTAAACCAGATTTACAAACCATACAACAAACTCTCCATGTTGCTATGCCCTATTTCACACTCCCAGTTGCAGGATCCAGCAGTAATTTTATGGTCCTTCCCATCTCCTTCCACTCTCACACTTTCTAAATTGTCCCATCTACTGACCTTGCCTACAAACACAACTATTCTTTAACTGCACTATTTCAAAACTCATCAAAATTATAGGGATGCTGTTCTTCCAAACATTGGAAAATGAAAATAACCTGACCTTAGGGGAGGATTTCAAAACTAGTTGCCCTAACTCATCTGCTACCTATTGTGGTTATATCTTCTTCCACCTGTAAATTTAATACATGAATCTTTTATGAAGAAAGAAGGGGTCCAACCCTCACAAATTCTCTGAGTCTAGCTGCTCTTCTTGTTCTGTGCATTATAGGTCAGATTCAGGCAGAGTACTGAATAAATGTTTATTCTTTATACTTTTTACTTTTTGTCATAAAAAACCTGGCACTGGAATTTAACCTTTGTCCTTTGATAACTGGTATCTGAGTCTTTCTAGTAAGGGAAAGGAAACATAAAGATAATCCCTTATTTTATCTGTCAAGGCTACCCTCCCCTAAAGGAAATAGAAAAGTATGTAACCACCAAACTAAGAAGGTTTTCCTCATACCTTAAGCAAGGGAAACTACTAAAGTCTTTCTGAATGACCTCCTTCTAACACAGCCTCTATGTTGGATCCAAACTTTGAAACCTTGACAAGCTATTTCTGCAGTGTTTGGTGAGCAGCTCCCTAGATTTCTCTGAGGCAAATAGGAATTCTCTTGAAGAATCACACTGATATTCTTAGGGACTGCAAGTGACTTTGGGATCTTATTACAACACTGGAGTGAATATCTGCCTGATCATTTGGTGGGAATGAGGAGGGACATCCTTTCTTCACAGCTGTCAATTCTCTGCAGGGAAGGGATGTGAGGGATGTTAGGGATTAGGAATCCTGATTCTTTTGCAATTAGAGACAATCCTGTCATTGTCTCCACAAGCCCAAACCCCTGCCAGCATCTTTGTCTTTATCCAAATCCAAACCTTTCTCCAGTACTGCCAAGAACATTTCCAATTGGCTCCAAGCATCTCACAGTGGCTTAAGAAAAGTAATTGGCCTCACACACACATTTGGACGTGGATGTGCTCCCAGCAGGATTGCCAGAGCTAGGCGACTCCATGACTGCTCTTCCATGGTGTGAACAAGACACATGCCACAACAGAGAGCTCTAGCAGGGTTTACAGTCTCTTTTACTGGACCTCCTCCTATTTTATCTTTTATTCTGCTCTGAGGTACTTCACATGAACTCAGATAGGAAGCTGAGACAAGAAAAACGGCTAACAGCTGCCACAGGACACTTCACTCCCCTGTTTGGTTTAGCAAGACTGAATGCACAATTTCACATTTAATTTTTACATGGTTGCCGTTCCTGTGCACAACTAAGACTATAAATAGCAAAGGCAGGATACAAGGGATGAAGCTTAAATCATCTGAAACTGTTTTAAAGAAGACATCTGGAACCTATCTGTGAACAACCCATCAGGGTAAGATTTTTTAAAAAAAATATCAGGGAACAGCCTTTTCACTGAAGCAGAAATTAGGAACCCTAACTGCATCAGATAAAGGCTCAAGTCACCTATCACGTTCATGAACTCAAAGTCTGAGCAAGACTCCAGATCAAAGATAAAAACAAAGACTGTCAAACACATAGATTTGTATGAAAATTGATGAGATAATGACAACTACAAAGAATAAGTAAGTGTGTAAAATCTGTGAGAGACAAGAACCAAAATGGCTCAAAGACAATAGGAAAACAATGCGAAGACAGCAAATAGAGAGGATACAGTTTTAAAATATTAGATAAAAGGAGCAAGTTTACAAAGACAAGAATATGTTCACCCTAATCTCATCCAAGAAAGAAAGTACCTCTGCAGACAGCAACTGCAGAGTTCCTCCTAGACTCATGAGCTGGACAACATGATACAACTGTCATTTAAACAATTTCTTTGAAAGTGGTAGAAACCTGAAAAGAATAAAACTTTTTCTCAATTCTGATATCAAGGCAGAACATCCCTTGATATCTATCAAGGATAGAGGTCTTTTCCAACCTTAATGATTCTATGATAACTTGAAGTAGCTCACTAATATGGCATTTGCACATGGAGATGTAGAATTTGCTTTTAACTGCCCACTGAATAGGAAAAAGAAAAAATCTATTTGTCTGCAAAATATAGAATCATAAACTTGTTTAGTTTGGAAAATACCTTTGAAATCATCAAGTCCAGCTGTTAACGCAGAACTGCAAGGTCCACCACGAAACCATGTCCCTAAGTACTACATCTCTTAAATACCTTCAGGGACAGTGACTCAAACACTGCTCTGGGAAGACTGTTCCAATGCTTACCAGCCTTTCTGTGAATAATTTTTCCTAATATTCAATCTAAACGTCCCCCTATACAACTTGAGGCCATTTCATCTTGTTCTATCACTTCATATCTGGAGGAAGAGACAGACCCCACCTGGGCACAACCTCCTTTCAGATGGTGTTAGAGAGACTTTAGTTTCCCAGTGAGCCTCATTTCTCCAGGCCAAACACCCCCAGCTCCCTCATGTGCTCCTCATAAGACTTTCCAGACCCTTCTCCAACTTAATTTTCTTTCTCTGGACATGCCCCAGCACCCCAATGTCATTCTTGTAGTGAGGGGTCCAAAACATAGGATTTGAAATGTGGCCTCATAAATTATCATAATCTCCAATTTATTTTGTTTAAAAACATTATTTTGTGGTTTTAACAGTCCCCTGAAGACACTAAAGAACCTAAGAGTAAAAAATAGCTGTTTACTTCAGGTTGTCCTGAACAGAGATTTTTTAATGTGAAAACTATTTTTAATTTTCTTCCATGAAGCTCTTCCATTGAAGAAAAAATCTTAAAAAGACAAACCATTTCCTGTTAAGTCTCCTTACCTTAATAACCAATTTCTTAATAATGGTTTACTTTTAGGGACTGATTAAAAATTTTCTGACAAAGCCTTGAAATCTACTAAAGAGTTTACTATATGTAATTTGGTTTAGTTTAGACAAATATTTAGAAATTGACAGATTTTTTTTGTCTCTAGTTATTTTTATGAGTCAATCAGGAAGGATGGGGAAGATGGAAACTCTTCAATTAGGATAAGTAATATTTTATAATGAGTGGGAAATGCAAATAATTTTTAGCAATTTTATTAGTATATGTATTCACTGTGATATTTAATAGTTAGCAATTTTGTGCATGAGCTTTAGTCATGCAAACTCTTGAAATTCAAGACATTAGGAAAGTTACGTAAAAATTCAAATTGCAATTTTACAGAATAACTTTTATTATTCACACAGATTGGGAGATAATGAACAATTTTAGAGATTGTATTTAATAAAATTTGATTAAAAATAGCAAAGGAAATTATTACCATTTAGTTATCTTTAATTATCTTTTTAACTGGAGCAACTGGATGACACGATAGTTTCTCTTAAATTCATTCCATAGATTCTGGAAGTGATTGATTTCTGTTTTACATTGTGAGGTTCTCTGGCATCAACTTCTGAGTTGATCTGTCTGATCCACTTTGTTGTTGAATTTATTCAGCTGTAATCTGGGCCAGCGAGAAAATAATTTCTTGTTGGTTTGTGAGGCAATCACTGATGTAAGAATGTCCTTGTCATTGCTGCATGGCCTCATTCACTATCACAAAAATATTATTAAAATAAATTGTAAGAGAAACTCACAATGACAAATATATTACTAATCTGAGAGAGAAACAGAGGAAGAGCTATTTCTGCTTTGTTTTCAGATTTAGAAAGATAAAAAACTTTCCTTATTGTATATATGTTTTCTCTATGCTTGTTTTCATTATACAAATTTGTATATTTTCCTGCTTCAAGGAGCATTCCAAACAGGGAGCTGAATTATGCTTGACGTAGTGGGAGGACACTAATTTGGCCCAGCTGACTTTCTGGCATAATACCAAAAGTGGTGCAGAAGTGACCACCAGGCAAGCAAGTGCCAACAGCATCACACACAAACAATCGTGTTTTCTCTGACTGTGTGGTGCAGAGAGCAATTGCTTACTTAGTGTAAATCTTTTCCTGTCCCACTAATCCAGCTGAGTGCTCACAAGGACTGAATCAATTGTTTACTCATTATAAAGATAAATTTCAGCTGGTGTTGCTTTGCTGCCTGCAAAGAAAAAAATAAAAAAACAAAAGAAAACACAGTCTTTCTTTAACTGAAAGCGAAGTTTCAACTCTCTTGTTCCATGCAGATGGTGCTGTTTACCAGTTATCTCTCAGAGCAGGAAGAAGACCAAAGCCTAGATGAATTACAGCTGGTTCAAACTAATCCAGACAAAAGCTGAAGTTAATGAGGAGTAGAAAAGTAATTTGTTGAATTCTGTGATTACCATGATCTCACAGCTAGTCAGAATATAGCCCCACTAATAGTCTACTCAGTATGCAAAAATGACATCTTTGATACACAAATTATAGTGTTGCCAAGAATATTTTCTGTATGAAGTGATTACAGACTGACCTCGCTCTAAATTCTGTTTGAGGAAAAAAAAAAAAAAGACTTCATCTGTCCCATTGAGAACGAGCCTCCCTTTTCTGTCTTTGTAGGGCATGATGACTGACTGGGCTGATCCCCTGGCTGGGTTGGAAGGGAAGGTCATGCAGGATCTGAAGCTAACCTGTGTTATGGATAGGCAGCTGCTGGGGCAGGGAGGTAACTACACTCCAGGTACTCCATAATTCCTCATAAGAGAGTTTGCTGCACCTCATCCAGACAGAACCATCCTCTGCTCTGTGTCACAGAGTGACACTTCTTGGGACACCTGCAGATGAATGTAAGCAGGAGATGACACCTGCATCAGTCAGGAAGTTCTGTGTCATGCTTCTTCATCCCATGGCATCTTGAAGGAAGAATATAGCAATGCTCTGAACAAATAAAGTATACTTTGCAGTAGATAAATTAATATTAAAAAAAAAAAAGAGAAGGAGGAGCAAAAGAAAGACCTAACTAGCAGTTGCACACGTATATGTGGTTTGTGGGTGTAAAGGAGTTGTTTCTTGAACTTCCATATGCACTTGTTGGCTGCCAGCACAGATGTGCTGGAAACTGGAACCACATCTGTGAAAATGAGATCTGCTTTTCAAAAGCAGCTTTTCTAGAGATAACAAACAAATCTCTTCATTTTCTATTGTATAATTTGGCCGAGTGTGTATAAAATGGACTGTTATTCTTGGCAGAGTAAATTACTAATATTTTCTTAGCCACTAAACTATAAAAATTATTTTTGCATTAAAAAAGTCACATAGATTTTCATATTCTTACTTTGCTTCAGGTACTCTGTTTTTTACTTATTGGGGTCCACTCATAACAGTCCACTCATTTGAATATTCTTTTCTGCTATAGACAGAGTTTATAGAGTCCTTAACATCCACAATATCATTTTTATTTGACTAATGAAGTGAGGATTCATTGTAATTCCTAGACTTAAATGCCATCACTGGAAGAAGGCAAAAGTCTGATTCACACTGAAGAAACATGTGAAAAATCTCACGGTGATGCAAGGGAGCTTGGGCAAGAAACATGAGTAGTTACCTTATTGACTTCCAGGCAATTGTAAGAGTTAAGAACACATGAAGATTAAAAAAACTTCTAGTACCCATTTCATGGAGACTAGGTCAGACAAACATCTGTCAGGAATCATTGATCCTGCCTCCAGGCAAAGCAGTGGACAAGATGACCTCCGAAGGTTTATTTCCAGCCCATTTTCCTGTGATACTGTGATGAGACCTAAATTCCCTTGGGAGCATCAGGTGGTAGAGCCACAGCCTTTCTGTGGCTCCATCAAGGTTGGGAAGGTTATTTTCATAAATGCCAGTGTAAATGATTTTTATTAGGTAGAATTATTGTTGCTTTATTTTTTTCACTATGTCTTGTTGCAAGCTTATGCTGAAAACCTTCAGGCAAGGTAAGTTCTCAAGGACAATATTAGAAATCTTACTGGATCAATGCATAATTTTATGGAGCTTTTTTCTGCCTGCAAATGAGAGCAAATTTTTTAATCCCAGTCACACTGAGTCTGAAGTAGAACAACTTTATGAGACTGAAATCGATAGGAAGCAGGAATCCTATTTGTAGAGAGACCTGCCCTTTCTGGACTGCAGAGTATCTGTATTACACTGTAGGATTGCCTGATTTTAATTTCCTATTTCAATAAAAAATAAAGGTCCAAAGGCATACAGCTATTCATTTATCCAAAAGCATGTTGCTGGCAAAAAAGAAAAGCCAGAAAAACACATGCACACAAATCATAACATGTAAACGACTAAGGTTTTCTGAAAAATGAAATTTTACATCCTCGAGTTATGTTCCTTCATAAAGAATTAAAATGTTGGAATTTCTTGATAGGCAGAGTGATTATTTGATAAGACTACACAGATAAAGTCATGTTCATAATTTTTCACACATAATTAAATACAACAAAAGTAATATTTTAAATAGATAAGGAAGCCCAGAATGGGTAATTATGTGTATGGAGCTTTCTGTGGCACAGTGTATAGTGTTTAATTAGACCTTAAGGGACAGTGCAAATTTACTAATCGTATGTGCAAGTCACAGCCAACGCTTCATACCAAAGATCCAGACTCCTGTCTACATCTGCAAGTAATTTGCTTATTAGTTTAAATGCACAATTTCAACTCTTTAACATTCAGTTTTGATTGGTTTTGCTGCATTAATGGAATAATAACATCATTCATAATCAATGTTCTCCAAATGTAAATTATTTTAATTGTTCACACATAATAGTGTTCTCTATTAAAAACACATACTGATGCCTCGTTGAGAAAATTAATTTGCTGTGTTTGTTACTATAATGAAATAAAAGTTGTTCCAATTTAATGAATTCAGCAGTAGATTTCATAACTTCATTATGAACATAAACTCAGTTTTCTGGGGGTAACTTACCATTAGTTCAAATGAAAAGATTCATTCTCTGGAAAATTCAGGAGTCACTGGTTCTATTTCTTGGGGTCATTCCAATTAATAAAATAAGAAATATTTAACAATGCCATAGAATGAATATTCCAACATGCAATTGAAATAGTTCTTCCTGTGTCTTGAATTTCAGAGTTTCCTCAGCTGAATTGTTATTTTTTAAAAAGTTTCCCAAGGGAGGAGACAGAAAAAAATAATGACAGCATCATTTAACTGTTTTCATACTAAATTATTTAAATTCCTTTTGTAGGTTCTCTCATGAACTTGAAATCTATGGCCCTGTTTATGTTCAGCAGGTCAAAAAAAATTGCAAAGCTTATCACCATTCGGCTTGGAGAAAATGAATTACCACATTGTAAAATGAAATACTTTTAATGCACAGATGGGGAAAACATCGACTCTGAGGATTACTTAATGGATACCACACTTGGTTACTTAACACTGCTGGATGTTAAACTGTGGCTATTCATACTGAGCCCTTGCTCAGTAGCATGAAAAAGATTATGGTAAGCCAAAATTGACAATAAATTAAATCTGATAACTGAAATCTGACGTCTAGCTTTGGGGTCTTCTTTTGCTATGACTTAAAACCAAGTTAGTAATCTTTGGAGCTTAGAGCAAAAAACCTTAGGGCTATTAGGAAAGCAGTGAGAAGGCATGAGTAAATAAGAAATCTCTTCATGGACCCTGATATCTCAAATATTCCTCTACTCTTATGCTATTATGTCTGTTCCATTTCCAGGTTCTTTTCTTTTCTTTTCTTTTCTTTTCTTTTCTTTTCTTTTCTTTTCTTTTCTTTTCTTTTCTTTTCTTTTCTT
>JANRGV010152146.1:0-11024 GCA_024734035.1 Alethe castanea
TCTCCTTGGTGCTTGTTTGTCGGTTTGTTTCTCCTGTTCATTTTTCCATTTCCCCCCTTGTTTGTTTGTCAGTGCTGGGAATGCAGAGGATTGGGAAGGCTTTGCAGCGCTGGGAGCCGGGAGAGGGCGGCAGCGCGGCTCCGATGCGGGCGCTGAGAGCTGGGGGAGGAGGACACCCCACCCACCCCGAGACACGGATAGAGACGAGGATAAATAACAACCAACCTCATTCCAGTTCAGGGTTTGCCCACGTGGCGCTATCTGACCTGGAACACCAAATGCTGGAACACAAATGCTTGGCTCTCTCGGCTCTCTTCAGCTCCTTTATTACCTTTGCGCCGGCTTGAGGAATGAAAGGAAGTGATCCTGGGGAAAAAGGCTTTTCTCACCAAGCATACTGTGCAATGTGCTGCTAAGGAGCTGATAATAACCGCGTGAGGAATGAAAACACAACCCTTTTGCCCCTCTTCTTACACTCCCTGGAGGAAATCACTTATCTGTATTGGAAGATCAGCCCAGTCTTTCTCACCTATTTCTACAGCAAGAAACAAAATCTGCGAGTTGTAAGCCTGATTCACAAGCAGAGGGGATTTAGCAGGACAGGCCTCCTTCTCTAAGCACTTTTAGAAAACACATAAGCATTGTCGTTTTGTAAGCTGTTGGAATAAATATGTATATAATGAGGGAGAGGGTGTTGGCTAAGTTTCTTCGGATACGTGCTCTTTCAGCAATGATGTAACAAAAGAAAATGGCTGGGATCAAATGATGTGCTGTTACCTGAAGGCATCCCAGCAGCAGGAGAGTTATTGGATGCGCTGAAATTCCTCCTGACCCCTCTGTTCCTCAATAAACCTGCACACGAGTTCCTCTGGGGATGGGCCAAGTATTGCTCCATTAATATGCAGCACCACAGTCAGCAGGGCAGGAAAATGCACACCAGGAGGAGAGAAAAGAGATGAAAAGCAGCAGGAGCAAAGTAAGCGCTTTTAAATTCTGGACGGAAACTTCCCTCCACTGAGATTCCTGCAGGTCTGTGGTGTCATGACAAGACATAAAATATTCTGAGGTGAGAGGAAGGTTGGTCCATTTACTCGGGTTCTGTTTCTGTTAAAAAATGAATCCTAGACTGGGAGGCAGGGAAAATTTTTTGTGATGGGACTAGGAGCCCAAAAATCATGACAACGGACAGGGAGTCACAGGGAATCCTAAAATCTTCTGAAAGTATTCTAATCCATAAAGCTGTTGTGAAAATGATCATTCTGGTTCTCTGTGTGATTACATATCCCTGGTGTTTAGCAGTGTGCTAGATGCTCCACTCTGCATTGTTTGTCCCATATGCAGCAATATCTTCAGTTCCCAGACACTACCTCACCTGGCAACCCTGCAGCATTTACATCAGCTTAGGGCCTGCCGCCAGATTTTCTCCTTCATGTGCCACTACTGTCTCATCCCTGCCAAAAAATAAGGACACTGTGTTCAACTTACACCTATAAATATCATCGATATTAATTTATTTTTATATTAATTCATTTATTTATGTGAAGGACAGTAGGTTATTTAGCATCCAGTTTCTCGGGTAGCACAGAGAGCCACTGATCATCACAGCCCCAGATTCAGCTACATCCTCCTTATGGCCAAGTAGGCAATTAATACACACATTCATGCTTCTGCACAGCAACAGACAGTACCATAACTGCACAGGAGTTTTATTTACACTTTTTAAAGCCTTTTGTTTGCTTATCTATGGTTTTGCTTTTTTTACTAGTGATAAATACCAAATAACAGTGATAAAAAACAAATAACGTTTTCTTCTGCGTATCCTATTCCCATACTGTCAAGCAAGTAAATACGCCCAGTATTCGAAGTCATTGTGAATTTCTCAGACAGAGGTGGCAGCAGCCTGCAATTATTCCTGTTCCTTTCAGCTGTCAACCATTAGATTGCCAGATTCTTCAGCGAATGGTGTGTTGCATCGAGGCCGAAAATATCCACAGATTTTCTTATGACGTATTTGATTTACACAATATATGCCACAGGGTGCCCTCCGGGATCAGGACTTTCCTCAAGAGTATTACTTTCATGTGAGTGTTAACTTTATGGTGTCACCTATAGACACTGTTTGCTTTAATCAGGGCTCTCTATAAAAATGCACCAAAAGAAGAGCTTAAAGATGAAGGTAAATGTATTCCTCCCTTATCAACCACAAACAGGGTGTGGTGCATGTGCTAAAAACGCAGCAGTAGGAAAGAGAAGAGTTAACTGTTTAACAAAAACATGTTGAGTGATACCTAATTAGTGCTAATCTCAATTTCTCTCTCTCTCTTTTTCTTTCTTTCTTTTTCTTTCTTTTTTTTTCTTTTTTTTTCCCAGCAGCAGTGAAGGTTTGGGAGGAGGAAGGGTAAAAGGGGTCAGCCTACAGTTAATTACATCTTGTTTAGCTGGGTCACTGCAGTTGACCCCATTCAAATCTGTGTTGGGTTGACACTGGCTGGATGTTAGATGCCCACTGAAGCCACGCTTATCACTCCCTTCTCAGCTGCACCGGGGAGAGAAAATATAATGAAAGGATTTAAGGATAAGGGGAGATGACTCACCAATTAATGTCATGAGCAGAACAGATTGGACTCGGGGAAAATTAATTTAATTTATTGCCAATCAGATTAGAACAGTGAGAAGTTAAACTAAATCTTAAAAACACCTTCCAATTTCACTCCTGATTTTCTCCACTTCCTCCCCACAGTGGCCCAGGTTGATGTGGAATGGGGTTTGAGGTCAGTTCATCACACATTGTCTCTGCTGCTCCCTCCTCCTCAGGAAAAAGGACTTCTCATATTCATTCCTTGATCCAGTGTGGGTTCTCTCTCATAGGAGATGGACCTCCATGAACTTCCCATGGGCTGTAACTCTCCACGAACTCCTCCAGCATGGATTCCTTCCACAGGGTGCACTCCTTCAGGAACTCCAGCATGGGTCCCCCATGGGTCACAAGTCCTGCCAGCAAACCTGCTCCGGGGTGGGCTTGTTTCTCCATGGATCCCTAGGTCCTGACAGGAGCCTGCTCCAGCACGGGCTTCCCGAAGGGCCACAGCCTTCTTCAGGCACATCCACCTGGTCTCTCCTGGGCTGGAGATGGGTCTCTGCTCCACTGTGGACATGTATGGGCTGCTGAGGAACAACTGCTTCACCATGGTCTGCAGGGAAATCTGAGCTCCAGCGCCTGGAGCACCTCCCTGCTCTCCTTCTTCACTGACCTGGCTGTCTGCAGGGCTGCTTCTCTCACATGTTCTCACTCCTCTCTCCAGTTGCAGTTACTCTTGTGTGGTAACTTCTTTGCCCTTCCTGTATACATTATCCAGAGGTGCTACTGCTGTCGATGATGGGCCCGACCTAACAGCATAGCAAATAGGGCATTGTTTGAGTTCTTTTACCCCATTCCAGGCAGAGCATCCTGCTATGTGTTCTACAGGCCCAAATCTTTCGTTTGTTTCCTCAACTGTTTCACTACTCACTGATCCGTGTCCTTGCAATGCATGTGAGCAGAAGATATACTTAAGATGAGATTTTCCTTTATACTTCTGAAATACAAAATCTACTGATTAGATCAATAAGTAAAATAATTGCTTTCTGTCTGGAGTGAACCTTTATAAATGATTAAATGCTCTAGAAATATGACTTCAGATAGAAATTGTGACCCTTCATTATTCCTCACCTCAAAAGTCTTTCTCATATAAGCCTACAACAAAGTGCACAAATGCCAGCAATCTGTCTGGTAACAAATGAAATTCAGGTGACAAAATCAAATATTATTTATTTCTTCAGAATCATAAAAAGATATGATGGATGCAGCATTATAGAGCCACTGTAATGCACTATAAACTCAAAACAACAGATGATGTGGTAAAAACAGTAAAGATGACTTTATTTGGGTTATGGACTCAATGAAACCCAAATATCAACAAGCTTGCTTTTGCCAGCTGTATTGGTTTTGTATGGCCTGGTTTTGATAGCAGAGGGATCTACCGGGGTGGCTTCTGTGAGAAGCTGCTAGAAGCTTCCACCATGTCCAGCAGAGCCAATCCCTGGTGGCTCTACAGATGGATGTGCTGCTGGTCAAGGCTGGGCCAATTAGAAAGGGTGATAATGCCTCTGTGATAACATGTTTAAGAAGAAATCAAAACAAATGTTGTGTGTTTTCATTTCAACCAGAGAAGAGCAGAGTGAGAACATGTGAGAAGAACAACTCTGCAGACACCAAAGGGCAGGAGGTGCTCCAGGAGCCAGAGCCAAGATTCCTCTGCAGGCTGTGCTGAGACCATGGTGAAGCAGCTGAGCCCCTGCAGCCACAGGGATCCATGGGGATGCAGAGATCCACCCACACCCCATGTGGATCCAGGGGGGATGCAGAGATCCACCCACAGCCCATGGGATCCATGGGGGATGCAGAGACCCACCCACAGCCCATGGGGATCCATGGGGGATGCAGAGATCCACCCACAGCCCATGCGGATCCATGGAGAATGGACAGATCCACCCACAGCCCATGGGGAAGGTCCCCATGCTGGAGCAGGTGGATGTCTAGAGGAGGCTGTGATCCAGTAGGAGACCTGGTGGAGAGAGAGGGGCCCTGATCCCAGTCTGGAGCAGCCTGTTCTTGGAAGACTGTACCCCCTGGAAAAGTGACCCACACTGCAGCAGCTTTGGGAGGACTGTGTGCCCGTGAGGGGAATTCATGTTGCGAAAGTGTACAGGGAGCTGCTGCTTGTGAGATGCAGCCACACAGGAGAAGTTCATGGAGAGCTGTCTCCCGTGGGAGAGACCCCACGGTGCAGCAGGGGCAGGACTCCTCTCCCTGAGCAGAGAGACAGAAACCACAGGTGATGAGCTGACCTATAAGCCCCAGCTCCCTCCTCCCTCTTTCCCTGTGCTGTCAGTGAGAGGGAGGGGTTGAGGGGGAAGGTATTTTTCAGAGCGTTTTTTACTTTTCATTATCCTGCTCTGATTTTGTTAGTAATAAATTCACTTAGTATCTCTTAGTTGAGACTGTTTTGCCCATTATGGTGTTTAATGAATGATCTCTCTCCCAGACCTTAACTCATGAAGCACTCTTAATATTTTCTCTGATCTGTCAAGCTGCAGAGGAGTGAATAAGTGCTTTTTGTGGGTGTCTGGCATCAGGACAGAGTCAAACCATGACACAACAATTTGAAACTTCCAGGAAAACAAAAAGAATGATCAACAGAAATTTAGGAAGCAAAAGACCAAAATAAGATGTAACAGGTTTAAATAAACAAAAGGGGTATTAAAATAACAGGAATTAATTACTTTTCATGTTCAAAGTAGATAAAAGTAGCTGTTGAAACCAATCACTCCAAGAGGTATTTAGTTTTGACATTTAAGTAAAACCTCCTAATCAAAACTAGTTAATCAGCAAATTACCTCATCCAGTGATGTAGTATTCTACAGGAAACATATACATATATAACAAAACGGAATAAATAAATATCTCTTGGGAATATGCAGACACAGTTGAGAGTGAATTTAGAGAAATGGCTGGATCCTAGAATTTCTTCATATATTGTTTTCCATTCATTGTGTCTGCAAAGTAGGTATGAGGCTCAGTTCACCTTAAGTAATTGAGTGGAACAAGATTTACTGAAGCAATGTTACAGAGATGAATTGTATGTTGGTGAAATTCTTTGACACCTCAGGTGAAAACTGCTGCATAAGGGAAAAGTATTATATTGTATTACTAACTTCATGCATCACAGATATTTTGGGAGGAAAGCAAAGTGTAAATAAGGTCATCAGACTGATAATGTTTGCAGACCTTTCTCCACTCTGTCAACCTTATTTAGAATTTGTTCAATGTGCGCATTTGGAACTGCTGAGTTTCAAGAACTGTTCAAAATAATCTTGTTGCTCCACAATGTTTGTTGCACTCTATTTTTCTTAAATATTATTGAAGAAAATGACAAAGGTTTGTCTATTTGCATGGTAGTTTTTCCGCTGAATATTAGCAACATCCAAAAATGGTTTAAAACAAAAAGAATACAAAAAAATCACATCAAGGATAAAAAAAAAAAAAAATGTATACTTGATTTTCTTATAACTTCTGAGTTGATCAAAGCTATGTGGACTAGACAATAATCTTTATGAGAAATAAATTATTATTTTGGATAATATAGAATCATTAATAATATTGAAAGAGAAAACTTCCTTGAGGATATTATTCTAATGGAAAATTTTCTCTTACATGTTCTCTTTACTCAATCTTATAAAAAGAAAGAAGACAATTTCAGTTATTTTAATAAAATTAGTACCTATTCGCAATATTTTTATTTTCAAATTGGACATTCAATAGTATAAATCCAGTATAAACAGTAGCTGATGGAGAAATAAGTTGCAATGTTCTTAGAGAAGAAATGAACGCAATAGGGAGACAATGGCAATAAGAAGCTTTTCATGCAATCTGTCTTCATACAGACCATATAAGATCCTTTAGTGACATCTCTGCAAATTACATTTTTTATCAGAGAACTAATGCTTCTAGTTGAGTTCTCAACCGAAAGACTATATTTTCATTATATAAATGTTGATGATGAATCTTAATACAATTCATCAGCTACTTGGACCTGTGATGGTAATTTTCTGATCTTTTTATATGTGATTCCATGAAAGATAGTGTCATACCATAAAGAAGTCACATTATACATAGTAGTAAATATTTTTTTTTTTAATCAAAATATCTTAAGTTCTGTATTGACCCTGGCTGATGCCAGATACCCACCCAAGTTTCTCTATCACTCTACTCCACAACTACAGAGGGGAAAGAAAGACTTATGAGTCAAAATAAGGACTGGGAAAGATCACTCACCAAATACAGTTGGAGAAAAACAGACTCAACTTGGGGACATTAACTGCCTTTGTTACTAATCAAAATAAGAGCAAGATAATGAGAAGTAAAACAAATAATGAAAAACACCTTACACCCCACCCATTCTTCCTTCCCAGGCTTCATTGTCTTCCCTCAGTGGCACAGGGAGACAGGGAGTGGGCTTTATAGTCCATTTTTTACAGTTTGTTTCTGCCTCTCCCATGGAGAATAATCTTTCTTCTGCTCCACCATGGGGTCCCTCACATGGGAGACAGTTCTCCATGAACTTCTCCAACACGGGCCCATCCCATGGGCTGCAGTTCTTCACCAACTGTTCCAGCACGGGTCTATTCCAAGTGGTGATTTTGGGATTTAGTTTCTTGGAACTCAGGGTAACTAAGTGTAGATGAGACTATTACACAGGCTCTGGGACACACTGCTGGAAGCTTATATGTACTATTTATGCATTTAGGAAGTCAGAATCCCTTTAGAAAAAAAATTAGTGGATAATAGACTGAGGTTTTGGGATGTGTCGTTTCTACATGAGACTTTTTATTTCCGTATTTTAAATGCCACAATGCTCTGGCTCGTGTCAAAATGTTCTAATCGTTTGTGACACCCTATTAAAATAATGTCTACACTAGCATATTTATATGGCCAAAATCTTATTTCAAATGGTAAGAAAATTCCTTTATTGTTTTAAAAGCATATATTTATTTATTGCATATTTATTTATAGAAAATCTATAGTTTGAAATTTTGCCTTTCAATTTAAAGCAGACATCTTACAATTAAACTTGTATTATCTGTGGCAAGAGGCAAACAATGTTCTTAAGATCTCAGTACTTGATAATTGTACTGGGTTGCTTTTTCAGTCATAATGTGTATATTATCTCATACATGAAATGGAATGCCAAGGAATCAATTTTGCACAATCACTATGACTTGTGTTTTGCTATTTATTATGTTCATTTTTCTGGTGTTAATGTTCTTGAAACTGTAAAAAGGATATATTGTTTCGAGTTAAAATGTCTTTGAATACCTTTTTTTTGACTTTACCACATTGTGAACCTTTAAGACACAATGGAACATAACACATTAATTTTTTCTCACTTCTTTATGTATTAAGATTTTGTATGGAAGTTGCAAATGCTGCTTTTAATAGAGCTAATTTGCATAACAACAGCACTGTACAATTAGATTTGTTTTAAAGGAGAAATTACTGAAACTTTTATTTTTATATTAGATGTGAAACATTTGACATTATCATCAAAACCTCTGCTCACTATCATGATGAATAACAGTCTTTTTTTAGTTCTTTTTTTAGGATAACTTTCTGTGCCAAAAGTGACTTGGCAAAGAATTTTTGATATCTTTCAGGCTCTCAAATTCATGTATTCTGTCTAAGTAATTATCGTAAGTAGTGTAATATCTCTGTCTGCAATTGTAATAATACATTGCAATTTAAGGTCAACTTGGATTTGAAAAATTTAACGTACAGTATAAAAATAAGTTGTTTGCTTAGAGTTCTTTACTGGTACTTTTCAATATAGTGTTTAATTGCTGAGAACTATCTTTTTTTTCAAGATTTTGAAGGATGGGGTTGTGTTAATTTTCAGGACTAAATTCTGTTGTTGAAACGTATAAAATAAGGAAAGCATTTTTTTGCATTACCATAGGTATTTGCAAGATTCAACCATTGAGGAAAAGAAAAAACAGCCCTTAAGTTAAACATAGATAAAACATGAGCAAATAATTTAATTTGCAAAAAAAGTATATTTTAATTAGTCTTACAAGTATACATAAGACAAATGGCTTATTTTTTTCTTTAATGCTGTGATTAGAACTACTGGAGACCTACTAGAACTACTGAAAAATTAAATAACAGTCTCCAGTTTTATTTTCTTTCTTTTACATCTGAAGCCTAGTATACAATGATGTCACAAGCTCTTACATTACATGCATAGGTTAGAGCCTCTAAAAGGCATAATAAAGATGATTTATAAGGAAAAATTATAAAGGAGAAAATAGCTGAGAGGATTGTCAGTGCAAATGATCTTAAGGGCCCTATCAGAGATAGGTATTCATTCCAGTGATAGGGAAAGGAAAATATTAGACTCGGAAAAAAGGCTGAAGAGACATGAGTGAGAGATAAGCAACAGACAAGAGGCAAATGAATTGTCTCATGGCTGAATTGTGCTCTAAAGTCAATTAGTGTATTGGTTAGATATCCTTTGACTTTGTAAGGCACTTGGACACGCTCAGATGTAAACATCTATCTTCCACTGAAAGTTGAGTTTTTTGCTAGTAACTACACTTAGTATTGCAACAGAACATGGAATCTTTTACCTACAGCTTAACAGGCTATGTTGTTCTTCTGCCTTTAATAATAGCAGTTTAGAGGAGGCAGCAAAGGAGAGTCATAGAAAAAAAAGAAAATATCATTCCACTGTTAAATTCACTTTTATTCATTACTGTGTATAAGTGAAGAGCCAGTCTCTTTAGTTCTCCAGTTTGGGATGTCACCAGTCGGTTTTGAAAATGCATGATATACAATGAGAAAATTTCTAAGTTCTCAGGACTCTTTCATGAACAGAGAAAACATTTTACCACACATTTATTTTGGAGTGATTAGCTGTTTATCATGTATTAAAACAACTCAGTAATTGTTCCAGGAAGTTGGGTGTTTTCAACTCTAGGTCCTCAATGACAAGAATTACAACTTCATAATCTCCCCAGAGAAGAACAGGAGCTTATTAAAAAATAGGTTCTAAATGGCAGAAAATAATATTTTCATTGGAAATGCCTGAAGTTCTAATTTATATACAAACACAAATCAGTAGCCCAGCTGAAGTGCATGTACTAATGCACGCAGCATGTATAGCATGCAAAAAGAGCTGGGAACTTAATACAGCAGAAAAAGGCAGTCCAGGAAGTTCTTAGAGTGCAGGGAGGACAACTTTTTGTCACAGCTGATGGGTGAGCCCACCAGGGGAGGGACTATTTTAGACCTATTGTTTGCAAATAGAGACTGGCTGGTGGGAGATGTGGTGGTTGGCAGCTGCTTGGGGCACAGTGATCATGAAATTATAGAATTCTTGATATTTGTGAAATCTGAGGAATATCAATAAGACTTTTACATGGGACTTCCAGAGGGCAGACTTTGGCCTATTTGGAAGACTTAGAGAATTCCTTGGGAAGTAGCCCTTAAAAACAAAGGAGTCCGGGAGAGGCGAGTGTGCTTCAAAACAGAGATCTTGAGGACACAGGAACAGACTGTCCCTGGGGGCCAAAAGATAAGACAAGACAAATGTCCAGTCTGGATGGGCAACGAGGTTTTGAAAGAACTTAGGAATAAAAAGAGGATGTATCATCTTTGGAAGGAGCATCAGGTCTCTCAGAAGTATTTAAGGGAGCTGCTAGAGCTTGCAGGAAAAAAATTAGAGGCTAAAGCTCAGTTTGAACTTAATTTGGCAACTGTTGTAAAAGATAATAAAAAATGTTTTTAAAAATATATTAACAGCAAAAGGAAGGGCAAGACCAACCTTTGTGCTTTACTGGATGAGGGAGAGAATTTAGTAACTGCTGATGAGGAGAAGGCAGAAGGAACTTAATGGCTTCTTTGCCTCAGTCTTTAGTGGGAAGATGTTTTGTCCTGAGGACAGCTGTCCTCCTGGGTTGGCAGATGGTGTCAGGGAGCAGAATGGTTCCCGTTATCCAGGAGGAGGCAGTCAGAGACCTGCTGAGCTGCTTGGATGTTCACAAATCTATAGGCCCAGATGAGATCCATCCCAGGGTGATGAGGGAGCTGGCAGATGAGCTTGCAAAGCCACTCTGCATCATTTACCAGCACTCCTGGCTCACTGGGGAGGTTCCAGATGACTGGGAGCTGGCCAGTGTGACACCCACTCTTAAAAAGGGTGGCAAGGAATATCCTGGTAACTACAGGCCAGTTAGCGTGACCTCAGTACCTGGTGAGGTTATGGAGTAGTTTATGCTGGGTGCCATCACATAGCACTTACAGGATGGCCAGGGTATCAGACCCAGCCAGCAGGGGTTTAGGAGGGGTAGGTTCTGTTTGACCAACCTGATCTCCTCTCATGACCAGGTGACCCACCTGAGGGATGCAGGAATGGCTGTGGATGTTGTGT
>JANRGV010152536.1:0-10999 GCA_024734035.1 Alethe castanea
GTCCCCATCCCGCATCCCGCCGGTTCCCGGGATGAACCGCACCGGAGCCTGGTCCCCATCCCGCATCCCGCCGGTTCCCGGGATGAACCGCACCGGAGCCTGGTCCCCATCCCGCATCCCGCCGGTTCTCGGGCTGAGCCCCACTGGAGCCTGGCCGGGAACTCCCCCGCAGGTTCCAGACCGAGCTTTGCCTTTGCTAGGAAAACGCGGGCAGACCGAGTGGAGCTGGGAACAGCGGACCCTCCGCTAGTGCTACTTAAGGAGAGATTAAATGGAAATCATTTCTATTTATTGTAATATTTATCAAGTTTAGTAAATAATTGATGCTCATCCCGTCTTGATTTCCTTGGGGGCCAGCGTGCGGTTCTGCTGAATTAAAGTTTAACGACGCGTGACAAGCTGGGAGAGGCGGAACGGGCGGACGTGAGCTCGGCTGTGAGCTTGACCGGTGCCCAGCTCGGGCAGAGGAGAATCACCTGGCTGCAGGCTCCTAAGCCAATCTTCTGCCCTCACCAGTCCCCTGATTTCCAGCATGCAGAGCAGATTTTGGTATCTCCAAACGTGACATTTATTGACCTTTTGGATCAGTAGCTTGTGCCATGTGTTTTGTGCATCTGAGGTGAGGGGAGACACAGAGGCACCAAGGGAAGCAGCAAAGCCAGCAAAGGCATTTGGGCAGGACATTGCTTGGTGCTTGTGTGAGCCAAGGCGGAGAAGCTCCTCTGCCCCAGGAATGGCAAACTGGGCAAACTGGGCCAGCAGAACAGTTGCCAACAGCCTGGAGTCCTAGTCCTCTGTCATTACTTTGGGTGCATGAAGAGAGCTCTGGCCATAGAGCACAGAATTCCTTTGGTTTCTTGGTACAAAAGGAAGCAGTGCTTGGGACTGTGCATGTGTGAGGCACAGGGAGCTGGGAGGACTGGCACACACTGGGTGACACCAGCCCTGGCTGGGCACCAGCTGGGTGCACTCACAGAGCAGCAGAGCTGCAGGTCCCGAGAGAAGCTGCTGGACACAGAGATCTGTGTGCTGCTGTGAAGTCCATGCTTGTGGCACCGCTGCCTGCAGAGCTCCGGGGCTGCCCTTGCCTTACCTGTGTCTGCTCAGGCACCCGTGGGGCTCTCTCCAGGGACATTACTTTGTTGGGTTTAGTCATTCTTCACACAGGTCGACTCTTGATGGTTTGGGGATTTGGCAGACTGGAAAAGCCAAGTTGGGGGGAACGTGAACTGGCTGGGATGGGTGAGCTCACGGCTCTTCTCCTCTGTGGGAAGAACAGACACCCTCAGGCATGGCCATGGGCAGCCAGCACCCGCCTGCCACCAAGCATGTCCACACCACTGGGACACCCAGGGATGTGCCCATGGTCCCAAGCAGGAGAGTTCCCATGGATGTGTCCCCCTTCCCTTACAGCCCCTGAGGTCCTGGCTGAAGAGTCTGGTGGTGCCAACCATCTCTGACACATACCAGGACATTTCTACCCCCACCACCATTCCCGGCCCCCCTCAGACAGCAGTCAGGGCTGCCACACACCTAGGCTGGGACTTGCTGTCCTTCTCCTCTGACTTGACGTGGCAGTGGCAGGTGGAGGCCTTGCTGTAGCTGACTGAGCGCTTGGTGGATTTCCTCCACTTCTTTGTCCTCTGGACAACTCGCTTGAAGATGAGGTAGAAGATCTCACAGACGGTGAGGATGATGCAGATGGAGGAGGCTCCGACCATGAAATAGGTGAAGACCCTTTTCTCGGTTGGCCGAGCGATGTAGCAGTCCACGGTGTTGGGACAGGGATCCACGTTGGAGCACTTGACCAGCCGTGGCAAGTCAAAGCTGTCCCACATCTTGTGGAGGAGGTAGAGGAACAGGATCTCTATGATGAGCTTGAAGAAGAGGCTGAACAGGTAGGTCCACCACAGCCCGCCGTGCTTCTTGCCCGTGTTGCTGTAGAGCTTGGGGCAATTCTCTCCATTCTTCTCCCGGTTCTTCCTCTCGCGGTCCTCCCGGTAGGCCACGTGCATGATGACCAGGAGGGAAGGACAAGTGACAAAGATGAGCTGCAGGGCCCAGAGGCGGATGTGGGAGATGGGGAAGAAGTGGTCATAGCACACGTTGGTGCAGCCCGGCTGCCGCGTGTTGCAATCGAAGTCCTTCTGCTCGTCACCCCAGACCCGCTCAGCTGCCACCACGTAGACCAGCACACGGAAGACAAAGACCACGGAGAGCCAGATGCGGCTGAAGGCTGTGGAGTACTTGTTGACCCCGCTGAGCAGCGCCTGCAGCGTTTTCCAATCCATGGCAGCCGAGGGAGACCGGAGTCACCCGACCTGGAGAGGCAGAAGGAGCCGTGGGCCAGGAGCAGTGGGAGACACCGCTGGGGCCGCACATCTCTGGCTGCACTAAATCTCATTGAGCTCTGAACCCTCTCCCCCACGACTCATCTGGGATGGGGGCTCTTCACCCTTGCAGACAGTAAAGCCCATCCCCACACACTCCTGGTGACAGAGGTGACTCAATCTCTCTGCACTTCCTTCTGACGGAGCCTTTGCTGTGAGGGATGAGCCACCCGGCCAAGTCCCTGCGTGCTGCTGCGACCTGGCAGCACAATCTGCTGGAGCAGGATCAACAGCCAGAGGGGAAATGGCTGCTCCTGCAGGGCTGGGGTGCTGGGACATGCCAGTTTTCTGTCTCACAGGTGATACCTGAGGCAGCCCAAACACAGGTGACAGCGGGGCTGCAGAAAGTGAGAGTCACAGTCCGTGTGTGTCACAGTCCGTGTGTGTCACCAGCACTTCACCCTGGCCAGCGCTCTGCTCCTGCTCCAGCAGCAATGCCAGAGGTCCCGACGGCCAAACCGGCTCTGCAGCTCAGCCTGAGGCTGCTCTGTGTGGAGGGTGACACGCTAAGCCTGACCCAGAGCTTTACTACACCTGGATTTACAAACCCAGGTGGTTTTTGCAACCCTCTGGGCTGTGAATGTGTCTGCCCTGGCAAAGGGATTCACAGAACGCTGGGTCACTCCCACTTCTAAGGAATTGCTGCTGCCTGGTGCCCAGCCAGTGCCTTCTGAGACGTACCTGGAGGAGGCTCAGGCTCCTTCCCCGCTAACCGGGGGCTGTGGGGTGGGAAGTGTCCAGCACGGGGCATAGCCAGAGTGTGATGGCAAACTGGTGATCAGGGTCCTCTCATCTGGTGCACGGCGGTGCCCAGGGCTGTGGGGACACAACAGAATCTGGAGCTCATGGAGCAGTCTGGGAGCCTGTCCTTGGCCAGGGCCACCCCACAGCAAGCCCCAAACCGGTGGCTGTGCTCCCACACTTCTGGCCCATGGTCGCACCAGGAAGTGAGGCTGAGCTGGGCACCCCAGGCTGGGGTCCCTGGCAATGTGTGCCAAGTGCCAGGGCTGTGCCTCTGCCCGTGCCCACACCTTCGCTCACCACCCCGTCTGAAACCAGATCTTCTTCCCTTTCCTGGCAGACCCTTGGCCAGGAATCAGGGTGGGAAGCAATCACTGTGTTCCCACCCAACCCTTGGATTTAAAACTGGCAGAGGCGAGCTGCTGCTTTGCCTCCAAAAGCTGGTGCTGATGGAACCTGGAGCCTCTGCATGCCCCCAGAGCCTGTACCCCCCTCACCAGCCTGCCAATTCACCCATGGCCCCATCCCTGGTGCCAGTGAGACCAACCCAGCGCCCACCTGCCCAGAACCCACCTGCCCAGCACCTGTGTCCGGTTCAGCCCAGCGCTGGCTCCGCTCAAGGGGGACGTGATCTCCGTGCCCAACTCTGTGCCAATCCCCGCGGCAGGGGCTGGGTGCAGCGCTCTGTGAGCCCCCCAGGCTCCCCGGGGCTGGGTGCAGCGCTCTGTGAGCCCCCCAGGCTCCCCGGGGCTGGGTGGCAGCCAGGCAGAGCAGGGGCAGCGCTCACCTGTGCTCAGCCGTGCCGGCAGTGCCGCTGTGCCTCCCGCAGAGCCCGGCACGCTTGCCAGCCCCCAGGATGCCAACCTGCTGCGTCACGGACGTCCTGCCCCGTGTGGGCGCAGGGCGTTGGACCCGACAGCGCCCTGCTCCCACCTGGGGTGCAAACTCAGCAGAACTGCTTTTCTCCGGGGATCTCTGCCTCTTTTGGGAGTGGGACAGAGGTGCAAGGCCTGGGGTGGCCATTGCTGCTCCTCGGGGTGCCATGCTGTGCCATCCCCCTGCATCACCCCATGGGATGGGGACCCCAACACGGCCTGTGGGGTCCCGATGTGGCACCGTGTGATGTTGGGATCCCCACCTCTGACCCCACAGTCACAGCAGCCAGCCCCAAGTCCCACCTACACCCCGTTACACAGTGGGGCTGTCCCCCCTCAGCCCTGGCAGCCCCAGAGTTCCCAGTGCCCCAGGATTACCTGTCCAGGTGGGGAAGCCAGAGGAAGGTGTCCGGATCCGAGCGAGGAAGCTCCTTCCGAGCTGCAGCCCTCTTGCACACCCAGGATTTGTCTGAGCGTGCGAGGGGAGGGGAGGGGTGGTTGGTTTGGCTCCCAGTAACTGGGTGAGTCTGGCAAACAGCTCCTGAAGAGGCTCTTGCTGTGCACATGCACACACACGCTCGGCTTGAACAACAAAAGGCAGGTCGAGCCCCGCAGGGAGATCAGCACAGACAGGGAGATCAGCACAGACGGACTCCTCCGCAGGAAACACCAGCAGCTCCTTCCAGGTGATGTCCCAGCCCCTGCAGGGATGGTCTGGGCACTGCAGACCCAGCAGAGACCTCACACTGTCCCCCAGCTGTGGGCCCAGCAGCGACTGCTGCTGAGAGTCCCGGATTACACAATTGTAACCCACTTTTTAAATGATTTTGCCTTAGTAATAATTTTGCAACAGCTCATCGGTATCTCCAGCCTACAGGAACTTGCAGACACCGCCCTGGCAGGGCCGGTGTGGCCAGACGGGACCTTTCCCAAAGAGCAGGGTGGCAGCAGGGTCCCTGTGCAGCTGGACCCTGCTCTTGGCTACCCCATGGGACCTGCCAGGTGTCCCTAAGGGGGTGTCCCTCTCCCCAGGAGGCTGAGCCAGCCCCATCCCACCGGATGGATCAGCCCCACAGATGCCTGTGCAGGAATGCGCTTCCCTCCGCTCACCTGGTTTCTGGAGTGCCCCGAGGTTTCCCTGGAATCTTCCGGCACACCCTGGGGCTGATCAGCCCTGCTGGGGCCTCACACGGCCCTCGGCACCTCGCCAGGGCCACCCCTCCCGTGGGGACAGGTCTGAAGAGCCCCGGGGTGCTTCACTTGGTGCCCGGGGAGATTTGCTGCCTGCTCTCCTGGCAGACAAGGAGCCACTTGCCCGGAGGCTTTTTGTCTCCAGGAGATCAAATAAAGCCAGTGAGGGTTTGCCAGGCTGGGGACACACAGGAATGGGAGCCCAGCAGACCCAAAGCAAACCCTGGTGGGAGCCTGGGGGTGCGGGATGGGGTGAGCCCGGAGGAGGGGACAGACACGGGCACCCCAATCCCTGATCAGACCCAAGCAGGGGCTCTGGAGCATTCCTTCACCCCGGAGCTGCCCGGATCAGGAATTTGAGCTATGTTGTTGCAGAGAGCTGGTGTGGCAGGAGTTCCACAGGAATCTGGGGGCTGTGGCTGGGGAGGTGAAAAACTCTGGAGAGAGGGAAGCTGTGAGAAGCACTGGCAGCTCTGAGTCCTTGCAGAGGCAGCTGTTTGCCCCACGGCCAAACCCTGTAAGGGCCCGGTGAAGAGGGGCTGGATCACCCCTGGGCAGCCTCTTGCCTGAAGTTTTGGAATTTCAGGAGCGGCCATGTGGCCACGGTGAGAAAGTTCAGGTGCATTTGGCGTGAACAGAAGATCTCCCTCGGGCAGTAGGGTGGGGAGCGGAAACACCCGGTGCTTTGCAGTGCTTTGAAATGCTGAGCTGGGTGTTTGGCTAAATCCATAAACCCGTCAAGGGGCACATCCCTGCGCCCCCTGCTACCATCCCTCTGCCAGTGTGGGTGCAGGGATGGGGTGCCAGCGTGGTTCTGGCAGCTTCAGGGATATGCCCAGGACATGTCACCCTGCTGCCACCATGCTCTGGCACAGCAGGGTGACAGCTGAAAGGCCTCAGTGCCACTGAAACCCCCAGTGATTTAGGGAGGCCCAACCGTGGCTCCTCCATAAAGGAAAAACCCAAACAGTGGAGCAGGCAGGCGCCAAACCAGCAGGAAAATCTCAAACCTAAATCCCTCTTTAGAAGGGTCTTAAATGGGGCATGGCAGGATTCTGCCTGCCAACAGCTCTCCCCTCCAGGGCCACATCCCCAGGGACGAGACTCCCCCGCAAGAACAGGGGCAGAGGAGTCATGGGATCCTGGGAGCCAGCAGCAGGGGCCAGACATAAATCAGAATTTCTCCTCAATTCCCAGCAATCAGGCAGATTTTGGCCAGGGCAGAAACAAGCCCAAGCTGGGAAGGCCAAGCTACCCCTGACCTGTGCACGCAATCCCCTCCACACCCCTGCCTGGACTGGAGTTAGTGGTGAGTTTCTTGAAAATCCCCTCACTCCAAAATTTAGGGAGCCTTCTGTGACCCCACAAGCAACTGTAGGGAATTTCCTGTGTGAGAATGCAAAATCTGGGAAATATTCAGTTTTTATTGTGACACACTCCCTGGTTTGCTGATCCTGATTGTGCCTCTGCATCCCAGGAGGTATCCCAGTATCCAGACCCCTGTTTTTGCAGCACCAATATCAAAAGAAGCAGCCAAATGCTCACGTTTTTCTGGTTGATCGCTGCCTATCCGAAGCCTGGATGGTGCAAGACACCCAGAGCTCTGCAATGTTTTCTCTGAGCACGACAGAACATCCAGCAACTGGATTTTCAGGTGTCTTGTAATAGGCAGCAGCTCCAGCTGTGCTTTGATGTGTGGAAGTGGGACAGGGTGGATTTTCTGGGGCTCATCTCTGTCCCTATTAGCACTTGGAGAGGGGAACACCTCGGGGTTTCACTCTCCAGCCTGGAGCAGGAGTGGCCAACCTTGCTGGAAAACAAACAGCCCAGCCCATGCTCTTTAAATCAGAGCAATGGCTCGCACACAAAGAACAACTTGTGTCCTCTGACGTTTTGGCTTCATAAGGAAAACTTTCAGGTGGATAATCCAGCAACAGGAGTGAATGGAATAAAGGCAGTGCCAGCACAGCTTCCCCTGAGCAGAAGTGGAAATAATTCCATCTGTATTTCACCATCTCTGACCCCAAAGGTCGCCAGACTCACTGGTGTCAGCACAAGGAGCTGCTGTGGGCTCAGAGGGCTCTGTGCTGGTGGCTGGGATCCCCCCAGAGCTTCTCCACCATCCTCACCCCCATCAGTGGCTGGGTCAGTCCCTGCCCTCCCACCCAGCAGTGCTGCAGCCCCAGCTGCTCTTGAGTTCCCTTTAGCCCTGCCTGTCCCTGGCGTTCCCCTGGCCACAGCAGCCCCTCAACTCCAGTCCAGCACATCCAGCTGGTCCTTTCCCCAGGATGGGCTGTGGGAAAGAGCTCAGTTTTGCCCATGGAGGGTCTCAGCTGGATCACTGCAGTGATCTGTCACTGAGAACGGCCTCAGTCACATAAAGGACACAGCGATGGTGTTCCTGTGCCACTTCCTTTGGGACAGAGCCAGGGAGCGCTGGCACTGTCACTGCTCATGGAAAAAAAAATTATCACATCCTTTGAGTAAAGCAAAACCAGTAACAGATTGAGCTGCATGTTCAATGTTAATGTTACTTTTGAGTGCATTTGCCATGAAATTATTGTTAATTATTCATGCCAGCTAAAGCTCAGCTCCCTCTGATGGCCTCAGAAACAGCAGCACCGCCCGTGTCACGGCCGAACGCGATGTATTGCAACAATAAACGAGATCAGATTCTGCCATTTAATGTTATTGTTTAATCAATAGTTGGGGTGTTTTTCCTCTCCTGTGTCTGGCTGTTTTGCTCAGGTGTTTTGCCCTGGCCAGGCAGGATGATCCAGCAGCCCACAGCGGGCGCTGCCTGCCTGGCCGGATCCTTCTCCGTGGTGGCTGCAGCACCAGGGACCTGCTCTTGTCCCCACTCCACTAATGAGTGTTATTAATGGCAATTGCATCAGTCTGAGGTGGCCCTGACACCCACTGAGTGGCTGATGTAGGGTGAGAGATAGGGAGAGGGGTTTCCTGGTGGGTCAGGGTGTCTGTCCTGGCTGGTACAGGCTCAGAGTCTGGGCACCACTGACAGTTCACAGCTGTCGTGGAGCTGCTGCTCCCTGTCACTGCCATGCACTCTACAGCCCCTGCTTTACCCCAAATTCAGCAGGGTGATGGAAAGTGCCTTTCCCAGGACAGGGTAGGCAGAGACCCCTCAGGCACAGCCCAACTCAGCGCTGCTGCACTGGGGCACAGAGGAGGAAGCGCAGCCAAGAAGTTTCAGATCAAGTGAGCAGCTCCTTCTTTCTCCTGCCAGCTCTAGGAATGAGCCTCATCCTCGGACAGCGTGCTGGGGCAGGAGGCCGGCAGTGGGATGGTGGCTGTGGGGGGTTTGTAGTCTGCCCCATGGAACACCTGCCCGCCCATGCCCACGGGGTCGGCGTGGCACACAGAGCTGTGGCGGCTGTGCCGCCGGCTGTCCCCTTCTCCGGCCTGCAGGCACTCGTGGCACCGCTTCCCAACCAGGTAGGTGGCCTCGACGAGGTTCAGCACCACGCAGACACAGGTGGTGACCACCATGAAGAGGGTGAAGATGTTCTTCTCGGTGGGCCGGGAGATGAAGCAGTCCACCACGTTGGGGCAGGGCGGCAGCTCGCACTTCACCAGCCGGGGCAGGGTGTAGTTCCTGTAGAAGCGGTAGAAGATGTAGAGGAAAACCACATCCACGCCAGCCTTGAAGATGAGGCTGAGCAGGTACGTCCACCAGAGCCCGCCCCGCTTCTTGCCCGGGTTGGGGTAGATGCAGCGATAGTTGTCCCCTTCGCTCTCACGCAGCCTCTGCTCCTTGGCCTCCCGGTAGGCCACGTGCATGATGACCAGGAGGGACGGACACGTCACCAGGATGAGCTGCAGGGCCCAGAGGCGGATGTGGGAGATGGGGAAGAAGTGGTCGAAGCAGACGTTGGTGCAGCCCGGCTGCAGCGTGTTGCAGTCGAAGTCCTTGTGGTCATCGCTCCAGACGCGCTCGGCCGCCACCACGTAAACCAGCAGGCGGAAGATGAAGACGAGGGAGAGCCAGACACGGCCGAAGGCTGTGGAGTACTTGTTGACACCGCTGAGGAGCCCCTCGAACACCCCCCAGTTCATGGCTCCCCGATCCTGTTAGCCAGCCTGGGAAGAGAGAAGACACTGTGACACTGAAGAAGAAGCAGAAGGCCCCCGTTGGAGCCCTTGTGTGCCCCAAAGCACTGAGCCATGCTCCTGGGGCCATCTCTGCTCTGTGCTGGCATGCAGGGACAGCACTGACAGCACAGACCTGCTCTGGCTGGCGCGTCTCCTCCAAGCACCCACTCTGTTCCTCCACTCTGGGAGCACGGGGACCTGCCAACACTCGAGCTTTCTGCCACAGCCACGGCATCCTCCAGCCGCCGCCACCTCCGGTGCGCGGCTCAGCCCCCATCCCGCCCCAGCTCCCGCCTCGTTGCCCAAGTATTTGTTATTAATTTTCCTTACGTTGCCAGGCCTGGCCCAGGCAGAGAACAAATCGGGGCAGCCGGGGCGTGACTCACCCGCCCGCGTCCTCTCCCATCGCTGGAATCTGCCGTCGCCTCCGTGCTCCCCCTGGCAGCCCTGTGCCACTGCTCCGTGCCCCCACGCAGGGCAAAGGCAGTGGCTGGGCTGGGCTGGGGGGCTGCACAGCCCCTGCAAGGCTGAGGTGCCAAAACAACCAAAATTCACCAGCCCCAGGCCCCTGCGATTTAACCCCGACCTGCATCGTGCCGGATAAACGCACCCCATGCGCCGTGGAACTGCAGCAAAGCAGGACTCCCAGGGCTGCGTTGGGCACTGGCTCTCCTGAAATATTTTGCCTGCCAGTGGAATAAGAAGATTCTCCCTCGCCGAGGGGCTCTCAGGGGTGAACACACCCCCTGCTCTGCACAGCTCGGCCAGTGCACCCACCCGCAGGGCTGGACGCTCCCGGTTCCCGTCCCTCCCGTCTCACGGCGGCTCCCTGCAGGAACGCGCAAACCCCACATTCCTCCTTCCCGGCAGCGGCGCAGGCCGTGCCCATCTCCCTGGTGTCAGGCTGGGCAGACGCACTTCCCCAGCGCCCTCCCCACCTCCTCGGGGCCGGGGGTCGCGGCAGAGGGGGTCCCCAGCCCGCTCACCTGCGGGTGTCGCTCCGCGGCGCTGCTGCGGGTCAGCACCTGCCCAGGGCAGGAGCGCATCGCCCGGCAGGAGAGGCAGCGCATGAGTCACCCCCGAGCTCCTGGGAGCGAGGAGGAGATTCCCGGGGGAAGGGATGAGGCTCCAGGCGGATCCCCACGTGTCCCATGGAACGCCACATTTCCCGAGGCGAAGGGCGGCCCCGCAGCGCTGCCGTGCGGGGAAGGGCTGAGCCGGCTGCTCCGCCGTGGGGAGGATGCGAGCTCAGGGCTCTCTGTCCTCAGCCACTGCAAGGGATGTTCAGCACAACCCGGGGTCCCTCCATGCCTTCCCTGAACCCATCTCCCCTTGCTCCAAAGTGGCCGAAGCCGTGGGAGTCCCTGCCCACAGCACCGGGAGCCTCTCAGCCAAACACCGCCCTTTATAATCCTTTTTTATTGAAACTTTACACCATGGCAATAATTTAGCAGAGCCTTTATCCCTCACCACCCTCTGGTAAGTTTGTGGCAGTTGATAATTTCACTGGCAAGTAATTACCTGTGCTTACCTGTGCTCCCCTCACCTGCAAGCTGGCACAAGTCTCTTCCCCATCACCTCTCCTTAATACCAGAATCTGGAATCCAGCTCAGAGATCTGAATGATATCAGAATCTGGATGAACCCCCAACTCAGAGAACCCCCTCTTTGAGGTCTGTCCCCCATCTCA
>JANRGV010152627.1:0-10993 GCA_024734035.1 Alethe castanea
GGGAGGGGAGGGGAGGAGCATAGGGAAATTTTAATTCTCAGACATAACAAATGATAAAATCTTAACAAGAAAGAGTTCCTGGAAATAAAGTAAAATAAAATGAAAGTCAAACAAATATTTGTGAAGGAAGATTTATAGCTGATTTGCCTTAGGGTAGAGAGGTGGCATAAATACCTCTGAGATCACAATTTAATGCTCCCTGCTTTGAATAAACAAAAGCTCATAAGGCACGCTTTTAAGAAAACATTCTTGGTTAAAGTTAATTTAAAAGCACTATGAAGGACTAAGACCTCACCCTAGTTTTTATCATCTCAGCATCTAAATAATCACAATTCTTTCATGTGTCAGTCACAGATGCATTATTTAAATACATCCAATTCCTTTCATAAGTGATTCCCACCTTACCACGCAGGAAACATTAAGAAATGGCCAGAGTATCCACAGGAAACTCCAGGAAATCTGTTGCTTAACCTTCCCAATTATTTTCTTGAATAGGTCAGCAGAGTGCTGACTGTTCTGCAGGTGAGGAGCACACCGAAGCACAAGACTCATACTAAGAAACCTTAATTCTCTTACTGTTATATCTAGTACTGAGAAGTAAGTACATGAAAAATAGAGATAAAAACATGGCTTAGGACTACTACCCAACACTTCTCTCTTAAAATAAGCATTAGCAGGTAGGGAGGGGGGACTAATTTTTTTCCTTAGAAATAAGAATTACAAACTTGAAAATCAGAAGAAGAGCCATTATAACCACAATACCTAAATATGTAGACCATTTGCACCTTTTTCATTGCATATGCAGCTTGCTATGCCTTAGGGGCTGAAAACTGCCGCTCTTTTCATCTCTGTGCTGGAACAACTGGGTTTGTAGAAGATGCTCAGCAACCAGATGAGTTTAAATTCATTAAATAACCTTAGCAATTACAACACATGATTGCAGCCATCTTCTCTTACATGACAAAGCTTATGGAAATATACATAAGCAAAATCAAAACTCATGTGAAGGGAATTAACAATTAACAGGGCAAAACCTTGCAGGACACTTCACACTGCAGAAATACTTTGAAGATATTACAAAATTTCCTTTCAAAAAAATGAAAAGTGTTATGGAAGTCACTATTGTGCTGTTTCTCTCTCAGCTCTCAGATTTAAAAAATGAGATTTAGAAAATATCAACTAAATTTTCCATTAAAATTATTTCATATCACTAACACAATAGAGCCTGCAGACAATGACTGGGGTTTTTGCAGGATTCTCCCTATCACTTATTTCTAAATCAAAAAATGCTCTGTACGTATAAAGGTTGGTTTATTATGATCAAGCTAAAATGGCTGCTGGTTTGTTGAGGGGCTTTTTGTTGTTTTTATTTGGTTTTGGTTTTTGTTTTTTGGGGTTCTTTTGTTTTTAAACTTCTGTTGTTTTTGTAACAGATTTGGTTCTACAGCATTCAAATTTTCTGGAAAATATAACCACAGCATATACGCTGCAGTTTCTTGTATTTAGTCTATGGAACACCTAAGGAGTTTTGCAGCAACAGCAGAGTGCCGCGCTTGCCCCCTGTGCTTTACATCTTCTCTTCTAAGTATATGTTTGAATTTAATTTATTCTATTTCTTTGCATTAACAGGCATTCAATAATGAAGGCATTTTTGGTCTTTGAGATGCAAAGCAGAAATTATAGTAATGGTTTAGAGCAAATTTGTATGGTTTTATAATAAGCCATCAGGATCTAATAAGGAGACGTGTTATAGCGGGAGCTCATTATGCATCCATTAGAAACCCAAAGAAACTCCAATTCTCATCTGTTTTGGAACATTCCTCCAGTTTCTCCCCGACAATATTTCTCTTGTTCATGTTTACCAGGGAGAACTAACTTCTGTCTTTCTTCCTTAAGGATCACAGACCTAGAAAGTGCGAAATTTAATCAAAAAAGCAGTAGCAGTCCCTCCTGACAGGTTCTTATAAATTAAGGAAGGCTGAAGGGAAAGGAAACGTGAAAAACTTCACATCAACGGAAGAGGTTTGGCCTTTCCTCAGACAGCCACAGTTCAGTCTTGACAGAAGAAAAACAAAGGAAGATTTTTGCTTTTACCAACTCAAGCCTTGCCCCATAAATCATCCCCTACTCATTCTGAGTTCCACAGGTTGCATACATAGCATTTTGTTTCAGAGGACAGAGCAGGATGAAGCACCCTGGCTGTCCCTGCATAAATGATGAGAAAAGCTGCTCCTCAGTACCTCCCTGAGACACTGCACAAGCTGTCACAACTTTTCTGACCAGCAGATTGTCTCCACACCCCATATCCCTTTGCCAAACCAAGTCAAAACTCCTTTTTTGCCTCTCCTCACACTTTGACCCAAATTGCTTGTGTAAAGCATCCTGCAAAGGCAGGGCAACAAAGCAAATTATCATTGATTAATCCCAACTGAACAGCTTTGAAAAGTCTGAGGCTGAGCATGTGGAAGGGGGGACAATGTGTCATTAAGGTTTCTGTCTTACCGCATGACAAAATCTGCTTGATCTATTTGTTTGCCGCAGCCACTCTTCTTCAGGATCCCACCGTTTCCCACCACAGAACATTTCTTCAGTGGCAGCTGGAAGGGAGTAGCCTAGCAACACAAAACAAGATCAGTTTTACAGAAGAGAACACAAACATCTTTGTAGCAGCCACTCCTGCAGAACCCAGGGAGCTGTTAGGGCTCAAAGTGACAGAATGAAAAAGGAGAATTAGGAGTGAAGGAAAAAAAAAAATAGGACAGAATGCTAATGCCAAAGCTGGTAAACACACATAGAACCAGTCTGATCCCCACTCCCCAAACCAGGATGCAATAAACATGATACAGAAGATGATTTTCTGCAAGACTAAAACTGCCTGAAATCCTGATGCCGACACTGACCAAAGTCAGGCAGTTCACAGCATTCCAGGCAAGCTGCAAGGACACAGGGGAAAAAAGACATCTAGGAAAACAGGGGGAAAAAACTCCATGAGAGTGATCTTCCTAAGCTGATACACAAAAGACACCTCTGAGGAAGAAAGGAAGGAAGGAACAGGGAATGCTGTAATGACAGAAGTATACTGGGAATCTGGAGTCACCTTGGCTCTCTCCATGGTTGTGTTGCTGGGACAGGTCAGTCCAGAGCCTTAGACAAAGATATTTGGAGCTTAACAGCAGCTCCTTAAACAGCCAGCTGCCCAGACACATTACAAATTAGAATTAGCATGAATTAAAATTAGAATGGGACCATTTTAGCTAAGGAGCTCTTGTAGCTGCTTAACAGGGCATGAAAGTGCAAAGTCAAATGGTCATGGGATCCCATGCACCAAACACAGTAATATATTAGGTCTGTATAGTCCTCATTGCAGAGGATCTCAAAACTATGGATGGGACACGTTCCTGCCAGCCCTAAGCCTTTTTGTGATCTTGGGGCAGTCATAAGCAGCACACAGCATTTCAGAGCAGCCCAGCATATGAAAAAAAAAAAAAAAAAGATGGTAAAGAGACATGTGAATTTAAAGCAGTATGATTTAGTTACAGAATATGATTTGTCTACAATACAAGAGTTTATATTCTCCTCAAGCAAAAAAATTGTTCAGGGATTTTTATTTATCAAACTTGCAAAAGCCTGACTTTGCAGCAGAGACAGGAATTACTGCACAGGTCTCAGAGAATACAGATGACAGGGAGAGAGGATGCAGCATCACAGAACAATTCTCTCTGGGTGCCCTCACTTGCACGTACAGAGCAACACCTGACATTGAATCATATATTTACCAGGCATTGCAATACAGGACATGGTCCAGCAAACAGACCCAGTATTACAGCACAGACTCTGCATTTTTTAGAACTCGTTCCTGCTGTCTTATACCTTTTTCTGCAAACTAGACCATTCAGCTTCTATAAAGTCACAACCTGTTTTTTTAATGAAAAAACTAACTCTGGATTAAGATATGCTTAAGCAGAAAAGTAATTTTTTCTTTCCTGACACCCAGAAATGGTTAGGAATGTACTGATAGGACAGCAGAGCAGTACTGAATATGCAGCTGAATTCTTGTCCTGCATCTGCCTTCTCAAGACCATTTTTTAACTTATAGTTTTTGAACCAGGAGAATATCTTGAGATTCAAAGGACGTCTCCTCTCTGAGGTGACCCTGATCAGATGAGAATTCACATTATCTGTAAAGGGGTGGGGTGAGAAGCAGAGGAAATGGAGACTAGATATATTCTATATGTAACAGTACCTTTCTTGAAGATGCATCAAAGCTCCTTTCAAGACAGCTGGTTATACAAAGGCTGTGCCAAACTACAAAGGCAGCAGACATTAACTCTTGCTTTTAAGAGCAGTGGGCACTGTTACATAAATTCTGTGCCTTTAGACCCCCCAAACAGACATTTAGTAGTTACTAAATGCTTCCAAATTCTATGAGTTGCAAACAGCCTTTAATATTGCTTGAGATTGCTTCAAGAGAGGCTTATTTCCTGTTCTGCTCACAGATGAAAATACCAGTTCTCATTTGCATACGTACTTTGGTTTCCAAAAGCTGATGAAATTTTGAAACTCTTGTCCTTCTGTTATCCCGAACACAGGCTTGCTACCTGCTGTGTACAGAAAATTCCCACACCAAGGTGAGGTAGTTCTGTATTTTATTTTAGTTTGTGCGAAGTAGGGAGTATGCTGGGAACCCAAATTTGTGTAAATATACACAATTTCTACATTTTAACAATGGCATCAACATATACTGGTTCCAAATTAAACTCATTTTTCGTTACTTAAACCCTTACTTGCTATCTATATCTCTTGCTTATTATTCTAATCCTTCTTGCCCCCATTTACTGCTTAGTCCTGTTAACTAAGCTGGTGGCTTAGTCCTGTTCACTTCTGGTGGCTCTTGTCCAAACAGCCTATTCATTTCAGAATAGCAGGCCCTTTCCTTTAAAACAAAGGATTAGCCAAGCCTATACATTTCCACAAGTTTCACAATGCAACAACTTAATCACACCTGCCAAGCTATAGCTGCTGATTAACAACAAAATAATTCCCAAGTTTGTATCACACAAGTTTGGACTAGGTATCACTTCAGGGAGTCTTAAGAAGCAAAAGAACAAGATCAGGGCTGACAAGGTGATGTGAAGAAGCCAAAGAAAAGTAGAAGGGGCAGATTGATATCATCATGTGGTTGTCCCTCTGCCTAATCTATGAAGATCCACTTCCATGGCCACAGGAGGAAAATCAGGCTGAACACAGCTATTTGTGGAAAGCCAGCATGCCCACCATGCCCAAAGACACTTTTGCCTCTCCTAGTGAAGTACTGAAGATTCAGGACATGGCACAGACATCAGAGTCTACACACCATACTTTAGCTTAAAATGTACAATGGCCTGTTTTCCAGAAGAGCACACTTTTAAACCTTCTACATACATTAATAAAAAGACATAATTCCAGTGCCATTACCAGCGTGTAGGGGGTTACAAAGTCCAAAGGATTAACTGTCTCTGTTGCTTGGTGGTATTTCTGGTGCTTTGAGCTTAATGAAGAGCAATTACTTAGGATGACCTGGAAGAAATCTGCATTTGTTATCTTGCACATGACTTTTTTTCAGACATTACCAATCTGTGTTATTGCTGAGATTGCAGGGACATTCCGGGAACTCTTTGTCCAAACAAACACAAAACTGTCAGGTCACACAAAACTTACACAAGTCCTAGACTCAAGTGTTGCCCATAAGCAACTATGAAACACGTCTTTTTTTTCTCTCTCTGCAAAACCTTCTAATGCTTTCCCTCTTTACCTTCCACATCACAACACTTTGCTAGGCAAATTATCAGTTCGTAGTTGACAGTGTGAAGGGACCCAGCTGTCATTTATGCTAAATAACCACAAAAAGCTCAGCTGCTTTTCTCCTTAGAATTCTAAGCTAGCCTAACAAATGCTGGCTTTAGGCAGCATAGCTGTAACAAAAGCATTTCCACTAGTATTAGCTTCCTGTTATTTTCATTGTTAACACATATGTTATTTTCTTCATTCATGAAATTTTTATGAATGGCCAGAGTCTTGTGGGTGGACTGGAAAAAAACAGCCTCAGTTTATTTAGTCTGATAGAGAAAATGTACCAGGAAACCACCATTTTATCCCCATTATTAAGCAATAATTACCATAGAATTTACAAATACTTTTAAATAGTAACACCTTGCATATTGGAAATAAGCAGGATGAATTCACTTGTAAATATAAGTCAAGTAATTTATTAAATGAATTGTGAAAGGCATTTTTTAAAAGGGTATCTCCCAACAAAACCAAAGATAGGAAGGCCCCATTGTCTCATTTTCCCCTTTTTAAACAATGAAACTCTACTGACAATCAGTGAAGGTGTTCTAGTTCATATTCATGTAAACAAAAGAAGAACCTGCACATCCTCCCTGCAAATTCAATGACAAATAAGTGCACAGAGCAATAGATTAAAGACTCCCAATTGAATATAGGACTAATTTAACAAAGCATCTCTCAAGCAGTTCACTGATTAGTTTCATCATTCATCTAAGTAGAAATAAATCATTGTCATCAGTTAAATGAACATTATACATACTAACAAAAAGTAGTTTTAGATAATGCTACTCTAAATCACTTTGATTTCATTGTTAGGTTGTTAATGCACTAATTCTTTGCCCACTCACTGCCAAAGACTTTAATCAGAAACCAAGCTCTTACTGGAAAGACTACGGTATTCAGCCTCCGATTTAATGCTGAAGATACAAAAATCATTGAAAACACTGAGAATATAAATTAATTTATCTTTTAAATAAGCATTTTGAATCTGAAAGAGATGCTTTGATTTTGCTATCCCTTTTGAGAAGGCAGCATCCTGATGGGAAGAGTGAAATTCTACTGAATTTCTCTGAGGAGCCAGCGAAACCATGAGAGTTCACGGTGGTTTTTCACACTGTCAGACGCTGCAGGGTGGCACAAGCTCCTTCTTCATTGTTTACAAATCATGTTTGGTCTGATGAGCCCCTTCTTTCCTCCTACAGAGCTGTCAAGACATGACAGCTTGAGGACAAAAACCCGTCAGTATGAAGGAAGGCGTATTCCTAGCAGGGTAATGGGAGGGGGGTTGTGGTTTTTCCCATTTCATTCACTCCTCTCCAGCCAGTTACCATTTACATCCTAACCAGGTGCAGGAGCCCAGAGCAAGGAGTGACCCAGTGATAGCAAGGCAACAGACAGAGAATCACAGAATGGTTTGGCTTGGGAGGGACCTTAGAGATCATCTTGTTCCAACACCTCTGGGCAGGGACACCTTCCACTAGACCAGGTTGTTCACAGAGCCCCATCCAAACCCACCTGGCCTTGAACACTTCCAGGGATTGGGCACCCACAACTCCTCTGGGCAACCTGTTCCACTGCCTCCCCACCCTCACAGAAATAAATCTCAAATTCCACATATCTAGTCTAAACTTACTCTCTCTCACTGGAAGAGGTGGGACTCTGATTAAAATGTGATTATTACAAGAAGAAATGGTGGCAGTGATTATGAAAGTAGATTAGGAAGAGATACCACACTGGACCTCCAGCTGCCTTCTTCAGTTTATTCTGGCACTGCCAGCTAGTATATGTTGAAACCTGAAGCTCACTGTTTGTTCCAGGTGGGACAAGCTCCTCTGTAGGTCCACATGTCTCAGCCACAACAGCAGTGTTTTTATTCAGCCCTGAAGTGGAATTCAACATCCAAGCTTATGCACACTTTGTGCTCTTCACAAATATGTACTTTAGGCACTACTGTTTTTCATGAGATTAGAACCTCAGGAGCTATTTACGCAGGGACACAGGGCTACAAAAGACCACTTGGAAGACTGAATGCATTGCTGTGCTGCTGGAGGAAAAACTCTGCTATCCAAAAGGATCCATGAACTGCAGAGCAGCCACGCACTAATGAGAGAACACTTTGCAATACTATTCACACAAACCACAGAGTAGCAGTGACTAAGCTGGCAGCCACTTTTAGCTGCAGCTGTACTTTAAGTAGGAACTTCAAAATGGTGTGATTTTAACAGCTTTCTACCCAGCATGATGCCACTGCAAGGGTAGCACTTGCTCGGAATTAAAAGAAAATTTCAAATTGCTGATGTAGTATTTAATTCAATAGAGTCAGCCTCCATACAGCCAAGGACAGCACAGTGTGGGGACTGTGGAAAAAATAAACAAAAAACCCCATCTCTGTAGTTTGGAACAGACTATTGACTGTATATTATAGACAGTATTTTAAACAATAAATGCTCTGGGTATTCTCACTGACAAGACAAAAAGAATAAATAGGTGAGAAATTCTAAAGACCTGCAAGATTTCTGGATCCAAACTTCACAACCTGCAGTGCATTAGGACCTCAAATTTTGAATTAAAACCTATGAAACAAAAATATCATTTGGTGATATTGTGGGGCTGGAGAGGGTGTCTCATTCTGGGAGATGTTACAGTTTCCAACATTTCCACAATTGGGAAGCCTCAAGAAAAACTTGCATTGCCTCCTAAATAGCTGCATTTAAATGTTCTGTAGAGTCGTCCAGTCCCATGTAAATGGTAGAAAATGGAAAAATAGTGTACAAATTCCTTGAGGACTAGCATGACCAGTATCCAGAAACAACTGCCTCTGTTGGCTTCCCTTATCACTTTCTCTTGAGCGACTCCTTTCATTTCTTCTTTTTAAATCCTGTATGATAAGGCTAAACATCGAACCATAGGACAATGCACTAAACTCTTCCAACATGCACAGAAACACTCATCAAATCCTTCCTTTTCCCAGATCTCCTCACTACACCAGATGCCATGAGGCCTAAACGACACCACCATCCTCTGTGTGGGATTGTCAGCCCTGCTCTGCTTTGCCAGCATCTTTGGAGGAAGGTACACAACAGCCTCCCTCTCACATTTCAGCTGAGTCAGGTTAAATGTGGACACTGTCCAGTATTCACACAACCTCCCAGATCAAGAGCACTAGTGGCAGAAAGACATGTAGGAACAGCAGATATTCCAGCACTTATTTCCCTACTTCTTAATCTCCTCTAAGTCTGAGCAGAAGAGAAAAAACTGTGCATCAACCTGTAAAGACTGTGGTTACCTTAATAAAATGGTCTAAGCTTAAGCCAAAAAAAGTGCACCAAAATCTTTTCAAGTTTTTCATGAAAACAAGAATGAACACAAATCATCACTATTGGGCAGAAAACTACTTTTTTAATGTAATGGAAATCTATTAAACAACACAAGCAGTTATATTATGACAGTTTAACGAGTTTTTCTGCAGTATAAATGTCAAGGCAGTTATCTCCTGCCTTGCAGTGCACAATATCCTGGCTGAGAAAGTTACTCTCCCTAGGCACACACTAACTCTGCACAAAAGCCTTTGTTAAAGTAAATAACTGTTACATTCCAGGCAGAGAAATAAACACAAAAACAAATAATATGACTGCCAAGTGACAAAGTCCTCCAACTCTGCCTGTGCTTTCTCCCTCATTTGTGCTTTCTCCTCCCATTTCAAGATGCACAGTTTGAGTAGCAAGCAGAAGCCAAAAGAGAATAGGGAAAATTGCAGGGTATCTGCTTACTTATGTCTGGTGTAGGAATAAGTAAAGAATGTTGAATTGTTGTCTTGTGGCAGTATGGGACAAGGCATAGTCAGCAAGGAAGATATCTGGAAATTTTGCAAGACCAACTATTGCTCAGTAAGTGGTACTGTTTACTTTTTCCAGTTTTACAAAGGGTTTATCAACAATTTCATGTTTTTCAAAAAAGGGTTTCAAATTCTACTTGCAGAAAGGACAATAACACTTATAGAAAGGAATAGATCTCTGAATTCTTGATCCCATTGATATGAATAAGCAGGTACAGCAAAGGTAATTATCAACTTACACAGGCATCAAAATATGGATTTCGTTATTGTAGGAGGTATCAAAGTAGCAACACACTTTCATTTTGACAGTACCTCAGACAATGAACCTCTACAAGGAAAAGATCCTCTCATCAACAAGTGATCCTTGCTTTTCTGTTACCTATGAATAGTTCAGATGAATCACTGACATCTTTTGAGATTCACTGGTTAAAAAGACATCAAAGACAAGCAGCAAGGATTGAGGTATCCAGGAAATTTGCAGTCAGAGTTTGAACAGAATTTAAACACTGAGACTGGTTTCTCAACAGCATGGAAAGACTGCTTATGTTAATACTTGCACACTTCCATTTTTTTCTTCTCTATTAATGAGAAAAATCAAGCCTTGTAAGAAAGTTTCTCCTTATAGATAAGGAGGCAAAACATATATTTCAGACTTCAAAAACTTCAAATTTTAGTCTATCCTTCACGCAGAAAACTACATGGCACATCTGGCTCATGTAACTAACAAGACATGAAAAGCTGACACATGAGACTTGAAAAGCAAATAGCAGCACACAAAGAAAATAACACAAAGAATTTCAAGGACTGCACATTAAGCACTGACACAGGTCTACATTTAGAACACTTTCTTCAGGGACAATCTTTCTGCAAAGAAGTAGAGCCAAGTTAAAAGCCCTCACTTGAAAGTCAGAAAGGAGGTAAGCATCATCGAAGGATTTACATATAATGAGAGACTACCAATGTGTTTAAAATGCCATGTTTACCAAATAAGGAAGCAATCAGAGGGAAGTGCAGTGCCATGTAATGTCATGTCTAAAGTTTATGAAAACAGAAGTTTAGAAGGCCAAGGAGGTAAAGGAGAGTAAATACTGAATTTACAGAACCAATGAAGTTTCTATTAGGTATTTATTTTTTCTAGTAATGAAAACAAAACACCTTAAAACCTATTTTCACATAGAGACATAAGAATAATTAATGAATAACTTATCATGCCTGATTTTGTTATAAATTATTCACCTCAATCAGGTAGGTCAACCAATAAGGCAATTTATCAGTTCGTTGATAAGGAACAGGCAATGCAGCGCTGGGAACGTGGGGAGTCTGCGCTCTGCC